>AWOL01S0026342.1:0-11060 GCA_000715115.1 Nicotiana otophora | reverse complement strand
GAAAAGGCCTTCTAGTAGATTAAATTGTAGCAAGACGAGGTAAGTCTCTTGTCTAATCTTGTGAGGGAGAAATTATCCCATAGGGATTAAATTGAATAATTGTTGCTAATTGTGGGGGGCTACGTACGCACGAGGTGACGAGAGTCCGTGCGTAGCTATTATTAATGCTAGAGTCCGGGTAATTTAGGACTCAAAGCATGAATTACTTGTGTAAATTATAATCTTTGTTTAATTAACATTAATTGATATATATGAATATATTGTGAATTATTAGATAAAGATATTAAAGAATGAAAATCTCATATGCTTGATTTTCTGTTTAAATTAATTAATTGTTAAAAGAAATTATTCTTACTCCCGAATTTATCCTATAATAAATATACTCTCCTTCCGGAGGTACATAAGAAAATGTCCTCCTTTCTTGTGGAGCGGGCCGAATGCCTCGGCAGGATAGATACATCTATGGATTGCGCCGCACGTCCCTTGACAGTGTATACGACACTCTGGATCGGGTCGTACGTCCTCGGCAGAAATCGTGCTTAATAATAATAATTACACGATACTTTAATAGTTTATTTCAGCTTGCGAAGCTAATTGATAAACTGAAAACCCTTGAAATTTAATAAATTATTATTCTTTCTTGTTAAAGAATTAATTGTTATTCCTGTAAATGATATTTAATTGATAAATTAAAAATTATTTGAATTGAAGTAATTTAATTAATATATTATAAATTGTTACATTTGAAGGAATTTGATTATTTTCGCTGATTAAATCAATTATTTTAAGTTCTGTAAATCATGCTGATTTAAATATCCTAGTTGTATTTCAATTATTATTATTGACCCATAGTGAGTGTCAAAGTCGGCCATCTCGTCTCTACCACTTCGAGATTAGGCTTGATACTTACTGGGTAAACGTTGTTTACGTACTCATACTACACTTGGTGCACTTTTTGTACAGGACCTGAGGCAAGTACTAGTGGAGGACCTATCGTCTTACACCCACGTTATCCAGTGGCATAGTGGTGAGTTGCTTTTCTGATCCGTTCTGCAGTTACTAGTGTCTATTTTTATTTCAGACAGTGTTTGAGGTTTTGTATAATCTACTAGATGCTCATACACTTGTGACAATAGGTCTTGGCACACACATTGGTAGAATTTGGGTTTTATTATTTTTTTGGTTTTAAATTTTGTCAATATATACTTAATTTATTAAGTTGGCTTGCCTAGCTGTAGTGTTGGACGCCATCATGACTTATAGGTGAAATTAGGTCTAGTTTGAATGCAATAAAAAAATTAAAGAGTAAAATATGATTTACCGAAATTATATATCTACTATAAGTTTCCTCCAAAGACCTATGTTTTGTACTTTATAACTTGTGAAATGCAAGCTCTAACCAAAGTATCAAATAAGAACAGTTCATATCATTCAATCGAGTCAGAGTATTTTACGTTTAAGTTATTCACATAAATACATTCTACTTGTATCTATCTTTACCCATGCAAAGATAAAAAACAAAAAAGAAATTAAGTAAAAGCAGGAGAATACAAAGTTGTAGATAGCAAGACAAACTTGATAATTGCTCAAATATGATTCTCTCCAAAGTTGTACATGTTGCAAATTTAACAATACCATTAGTGTGTGAAGAGATAGAAAAACAAAATTCTCTTTCACTGTCTTTCCTCTTATTCCCCGTCTTCTTTCTTCTGCCACAAATTTAAATAACTTCTTTTACTCTCTCTAATACAACAACAACAACAACAACCCAGTATAATCCCACTAGTGGGGTCTGAGAAGGGTAGTGTGTACGCAGACCTTACNTTTACTCTCTCTAAAACAACAACAACAACAACAACCCAGTATAATCCCACTAGTGGGGTCTGAGAAGGGTAGTGTGTACGCAGACCTTACCCCTACCCTGGGGTAGAGAGGCTGTTTTCAATAGACCCTCGGCATCCTTCCTTCCAAGAACTCCCCACCTTGCTCTTGGGGTGACTCGAACTCATAACCTCTTGGTTGGAAGTGGAGGATGCTTACTCACTTACTCTCTCTAATACGCAATAGAAAAAAAATAAAGCTCTAATTCATAAAAGAAACTACTTACATAAAACAAATTAAGGAGAAAGGCTCATCAGAGACTTATAAATATTGTGGCCAATTACTAACGGAGAAAAGTGAAACTTTTAAAACGTAAAGAATTAATGAAATTTTTGAATCTCCTAAACCTAAAAGGATTTCAAAGTGTTCCAGTCCTAAACCTTAAAGGAATTCAAAAGTGCTCCAAATTTTACCTAAAATAATCTAAAAAGTTAATCGGTTAAAGTTTAATAACAAACAATAAGACTCCTACGACTAAAAGGAGGTCAGGGTGATGTAAACGACTTTACCAAATAATTTGATTTTTATGAGTTAAATTTGTTTTTTTACAAATCTGTTTTTATTTTTTTTACAAATCTGTTATATGAAACAATTCAAATGAGGACGGATTTAAGACACCTAATTTAGTTGGTTTAGAAATCCTAAATATTAGGTAAATAATTAAATAACTATTTCTAAATATTAGAAATATAACTTAAATTACAATTTTGTCCAATATAAATTTTATTTTATAAGGATAAAAAAGGCGAACGACATTTCGCTAAAAGCCTTCGTGCTTTTAATATAGTATAGATATATAAATTTGTGAAAAAAAAATAAGACTTATTATTAGAATTATGATGAGAAAAGTCATACATATACACATAACTAAAATCATAATAAACAAATAGTTATAAAGGAAGAATATTATAAATAAAAGAATTTCAAGCGATAGCATAAAAATTTATATACTAATTAAATTTCTCATGGAGGAAATTTAAGTTAATAAATAGAACTCCTAATTTTATTATGAAAAATATAAAAACATAAAGATACTTTAGGATATTATACATAAGATAAGCATATTATATATAACATAAATTAATAATATTAAAAATATTGGTAACTCTTTATAAAAATAATAAAAGTCTTATCTCTTTATACTTTTGATGAATTCAAAATTATAATTTAGTGAACAAATATTATATTTTTAATTTTTTAGTAAAGTACAAATATGAAAACTAAACAAATATTACAGTAGAAAAGAATGTACGAAAAGAGGGGGATAAAGATAATTTTATGATATTTATATTATGAATAAATTAAAAATAAAAGATATGGGTGAGGTGGAGTGTGTCTATTTCCGAGAACCAGTTCGGGTTTATGCCGGGGCGTTCAACTACAGAAGCCATCCACCTTGTTAGGAGATTGATGGAGCAGTATATGGAGAGGAAGAATGACTTGCATATGGTGTTCGTCGACTTAGAAAAGGCGTACGATAAAGTTCCGAGGGAGGTTTTGAGGAGATGTTTGGAGGCAAGGGGTGTAGTTGTTGCCTACATTAGGGTGATTAAGGACATGTATGATGGAGCAAAGACCCGAGTGAGGACGGTGGGTGAGGACTCGGACCATTTTCCAGTTATGATGGAGTTGCATCAGGGGTTGGGTAATGACCCGACCAGTCATTTTGAGCCCTAGCGCGTCATTCGGCAGTTTGAGGCCATGAGTAGCTTCACTTCAGGTATTATGACTCGCACGTGTAGTCGGAATTGAATTTTGAAAAGTTCGGAGTTGATTTAGAAAGAAAATTCTCATTTCAGAAGTTTTAAGTTGGAAGAATTTACTAAGTGTGATTTCCAGTAAACGACCTCGGAATCCGGATTTGAAGGTTCCAACAGGTTCGTATGATAATTTTGGACTTGGGCGTATGTCCGCATCGATTTTTTGATGACCCGGGAGCGTTTCAGCGCCTATTGTGGAAAGTTGGCATTTTGAAAAGATTTCATAAATTTGGGTTGAAGTGCATTTCAATGTTATTAATGTCCGTTTGAGATTTCGAGCCTGAGAATAGCTCTGTATGGTGATTCTGGACTTGGGGGCGCGTTCGGAAGTGGATTTGGATGTCCGCGGGTCATTTCGGGGTCCTTTGGTTTAGGACAGATTTAAGACGTGCAAGTCCTATATTTTGAACTTTATAACTTGTGTTTGGAGGTCCGTAAAATTATATATCTACTATAAGTTTCCTCCAAAGACCTATGTTTTGAACTTTATAACTTGTGTTTGGAGGTCCGTAAAATTATATATCTACTATAAGTTTCCTCCAAAGACCTATGTTTTGAACTTTATAACTTGTGTTTGGAGGTCCGTAAAATTATATATCTACTATAAGTTTCCTCCAAAGACCTATGTTTTGAACTTTATAACTTGTGTTTGGAGGTCCGTAAAATTATATATCTACTATAAGTTTCCTCCAAAGACCTATGTTTTGAACTTTATAACTTGTGTTTGGAGGTCCGTAAAATTATATATCTACTATAAGTTTCCTCCAAAGACCTATGTTTTGAACTTTATAACTTGTGTTTGGAGGTCCGTAAAATTATATATCTACTATAAGTTTCCTCCAAAGACCTATGTTTTGAACTTTATAACTTGTGTTTGGAGGTCCGTAAAATTATATATCTACTATAAGTTTCCTCCAAAGACCTATGTTTTGAACTTTATAACTTGTGTTTGGAGGTCCGTAAAATTATATATCTACTATAAGTTTCCTCCAAAGACCTATGTTTTGAACTTTATAACTTGTGAAATTCAAGCTCTAACCAAAGTATCAAATAAGAACAGTTCATATCATTCATTCGAGTCAGAGTATTTTAACTTTAAGTTATTCACATAAATACATTCTACTTGTATGCAAATTATAAAAATCTATCTTTACCCATGCAAAGATAAAAATCAAAAAAGAAATTAAGTAAAAGCAGGAGAATACAAAGTTGTAGATAGCAAGACAAACTTGATAATTGCTCAAATATGATTCTCTCCAAAGTTGTACATGTTGCAAATTTAACAATAACATTAGTGTGTGAAGAGATAGAAAAACAAAATTCTCTTTCATTGTCTTTCCTCTTATTCCCCGTCTTCTTTCTTCTGCCACAAATTTAAATAACTTCTTTTACTCTCTCTAATACGCAATAGAAAAAAAAATAAAGCTCTAATTCGTAAAAGAAACTACTTACATAAAACAAATTAAGGAGAAAAGCTCATCAGAGACTTATAAATATTGTGGCCAATCACTAACGGAGAAAAGTGAAACTTTTAAAACGTAAAGAATTAATGAAATTTTTTAATCTCCTAAACCTAAAAGGATTTCAAAGTGTTCCAGTCCTAAACCTTAAAGGAATTCAAAAGTGCTCCAAATTTTACCTAAAATAATCTAAAGAATTAATCGATTAAAATTTAATAACAAACAATAAGACTCCTACGANATTTTTTTTTTTTTTTTTTTTTTTACAAATCTGTTATATGAAACAATTCAAATTAGGACGGATTTAAGACACCTAATTTAGTTGGTTTAGAAATTAGGACGGATTTAAGACACAACTGGAAGTGGTTGAACGCGGGTGGACTTTTTAAAATCGGGTTCGGATTCCGGTTCCGGAAGTTGGAGTAGGTCCGTAATGTTATTTAAGACTTGTATGTAAAATTTGGCGTCATTCCGAGTTGATTTGATAGGAATCGGACGCGCGGGAGTATTGTTAGAAATTTTTGAGTGCTTGAGTTAATCCATGCGTTTTGGCGTCCGAGTCGTGGGTTTTGATGTTATTTCAGTGCTTCGATCGCTCGAGCGAGTTCATATGATGTTGTTAGACTTGTGTGTGTGTGTTTGGAGTGGATCCCCGAGGGCTCGGGTAAGTTTCGGACGTTCGGAAGGATGAGAAAAGCTTCAATTTTTCTGATGTTTCTTGGCAGTTGTTGCAGGTCTCGCAAATGCGTGAATTTGTTCACATTTGCGAGCCTCGCATTTGCCAGAAAGGCTTCGCAATTGTGAAGAAGCCTGACCTGGGCAGTGTTCGCATTTGCGACACTTTGGTCGCATTTGCGATCTCAGCAGTGTCCGCATTTGCGACTCCTTGGTCGCATTTTCGTCCTTGGCAGTAGAAGCCCAGGTTCGCATTTGCAATGGATTTGTCGCATTTGCGAACCAGATGTCGCAAATGCGACATCCTGTGTACAACTTTATTAAATGCGGGACATAGGCCATTTAGCTCATTTCTTTCATTTCTTGGGTGATATTTAGAGCTCTTGGAAGAGGGTTTTCACCTAGAACTTTGAGGTAACTAATTTCTACACAACATGCGTTAAATACATAGATTAAGGGTAGATTAACATGTAAAAAATGGTGAAATCAAGAGTTTAGATGGACAACCTAGGGTTTTGATAAAAATGGGATTAACCCACGAAAATAATTATGGAGTTAGATAAAAATTATATATTTGAGTTCATGAGGTTATGGGTAACAACTTTCTTCAAACATTTCCGAAATTCGGGAACGTGGGCCCGGAAGTGAATTTTAGAAATTCCTCAATTTGGGTTGGAAAATCAATTTAATAGTTAGGAAATGAACTCTTAAACATGTATTGGTTATTTTAAATGTCATTTGACTAGTTTCGGGTCGTTTGGCACCGAGTTGAGGGTTTAAAGCACAATTGTGAACCGGAAAGTAAGCTTTGAGACGAGGTAAGTCTCCTGCCTAACTCTGTGAGGGGAAAACTACACCTAGGCGATACATTTAATATGTGTAACTTGATGCGAGGGCTACGTACGTACGAGGTGACGAGAGTCCGTACGTAGCTAGATTCATATTATTGTCCCGGTAGATTTAGGTTCACACCTATAACGACTCGACTTGTCGTTTTAAGAATTAACGCCTCGTTCAGTGACAGGTCTCGAGCATCTTTGTAATATGTATTATAACCCGCGGGTGTGGTCGAGTTTGATTTTTGAAAGATTCAGAAATAAATTGAAAGAACAATTCTTATTTAGAAGCTCAAATGGAAAGGGTTGACCGGAGAGTTGATTTTTCAGCAAACGACCCCAAAATAGAATTTTGGTGATGTTAATAGATTTGTATGGTAATTTCGGACTTAGGCGTATGTCCAGATTTGGATTTGGAAGTCCGTAGGACAATTCGACGCATTTTGGTGAAAGTTAANTGTACAACTTTATTAAATGCGGGACATAGGCCATTTAGCTCATTTCTTTCATTTCTTGGGTGATTTTTAGAGCTCTTCGAAGAGGGTTTTCACCTAGCACTTTGAGGTAACTAATTTCTACACAACATGCGTTAAATACATAGATTAAGGGTAGATTAACATATAAAAATTGGTGAAATCAAGAGTTTAGATGGAAAACCTAGGGTTTTGATAAAGGGTTGACCGGAGAGTTGAAAGAACAATTCTTATTTAGAAGCTCAAATGGAAAGGGTTGACCGGAGAGTTGATTTTTCAGCAAACGACCCCAAAATAGAATTTTGGTGATGTTAATAGATTTGTATGGTGATTTCGGACTTAGGCGTATGTCCAGATTTGGATTTGAAAGTCCGTAAGACAATTCGACGCATTTTGGTGAAAGTTGGNTTCGACGCATTTTGGTGAAAGTTAAAAAATAGACGATTTTCGAAAAGTTCGACCGAAGGTTGCATTTTTAATAACGAGGTAGGAATCCGATTCTTGAAATTGAAATAGGTCCGTTATGTAATTTATGACTTGTGTGCAAAATTTGAGGTCAATCGGACTTGATTCGATAGGTTTCGGCATCGAATGTAGAAGTTGGAAATTTCATAATAGACTAAAGTTTCAAGTGAGTTCGCACAAGACCTAACTTCAAACGAGTGTAACTCTCAAGATATGAATAGTTATATGGTGTATAACCTATAGAACAGAACTCTTTGAGTCTAGTTTCCAACGCATTAAACCGTTCCTCATTTGGATATGTATACAGAATGTTATGGCCATTTTACTGGACCTGTGTCATATGCGCGGTCAGATACGCGGCCGCACATATTTGAGAGTTTCTGCCTCCGGTGCGCAACCGGATGCGCGGCCGCGCAAGTAAGAACCCATTAAATAACCCCAAGGCCGGGTAGAGAGAGGGGTTAAGTCATTTTTGATGTAAAAACCTAATATGTTAGAGAGATATAAGAGCATTTTAGAGAGAGATAGAGTAAACCTAACATTCTAATCATCCAATCTTGTACCAATCTTCAAGAATCAAGGAAGCTAATCAAAAGATCTTCATCAAAGAGGTAAGATTCAACCCTTAGTCTTCAATTTCGAGCTTGGGATTTAAGATTGGTGATTGGGAGTATGATTCTTGGGTGTAAGAGTATTATGTATATATATGCTTGTACAAATAAGGTTTGTGGGAAGATTATTGAGATCAAATAAGTAAAGATTGGGTTGTGAAATGAAGAAAATATTGTAGAAGAACCTTGTAACCAAATTTACATACCTAGNGCTAATCAAAAGATCTTCATCAAAGAGGTAAGATTCAACCCTTAGTCTTCAATTTCGAGCTTGGTATTTAAGATTGGTGATTGANGCATTTTAGAGAGAGATAGAGTAAACCTAACATTCTAATCATCCAATCTTGTACCAATCTTCAAGAATCAAGGAAGCTAATCAAAAGATCTTCATCAAAGAGGTAAGATTCAACCCTTAGTCTTCAATTTCGAGCTTGGGATTTAAGATTGGTGATTGGGAGTATGATTCTTGGGTGTAAGAGTATTATGTATATATATGCTTGTACAAATAAGGTTTGTGGGAAGATTATTGAGATCAAATAAGTAAAGATTGGGTTGTGAAATGAAGAAAATATTGTAGAAGAACCTTGTAACCAAATTTACATACCTAGTGTTTGATAAAATGCTCAAATGAGCTGAAACCATAAAACTCTTCCTAATTATGGTTCAATTTTATTATGTTTCTAAATAGATTGAAGTTTCTAGGATTTCCGGAACCTCGTAGTAATGTAAGGAAGGCTCAAGAAAGATTGGAGCGGTCCGGAGGTCAATTCACGTGAGAAAGCTATTTTGGAATATCGGCCTAAGTTCATAAAGGTAAGTATCTTGCCTAACCTCGAGTGGGGGAATTACCCCTTTGGCATCGAGTCTTATGTGCCATTTGTGAAATGTGAAAAGTCGTGTACGTGAGGTGAAAAGTACGTACTCGGGCTTATATGTGAAAAATATATTGAGTTAAAGTCTTGGGCATATTGTGTAGTAAATTGGATAATTTTTGGCATTTATAAAATTATCTACTTGCCATGCCTCAATTCGCGTTTGTTGAATTTGTTTTTGTATGACAATTTGAGGTGATTATTACTTGTATATTTATGTGGATTCCGTGAATTTGATGATTTGATATTTCTTGAAATTTAATTTCATTATGAATTTTCCGTCTCAAATAATTAATTAAACAAGCTTAAGAAGGAGTGTTAGTATAATTATCAAAATTTGGATTTAATGAAGGTGTTGCCTTATGCTGATTATTTTTCTATCGCTATTGATTATTTTTAAGATATTATACATATTGTGTGGAGTCTTGGGCTATTTGTTGTGAAATTAATTGATTTTGTTATATCTTTTGAATTAATTGTGACCATTGGGCAAATCGTGATATGAATTAATTTTGTTATGTTGCCGTGAGAATATTCCGTGTAAATTATTGTGCTATTTGAGTTATTATTTTGAGGATATAAGGGTGGTATTCCATTGTTGATATAATGTAGGTATAAGGGTGGTATTTCACTGTTGTTGTGTGTGTTGGGATATTGTCTGGACTGAGCGATAAGGGTAGCTATAGGAGAGATAGGGGTGGCCATATGAGCGATTAAGGGTAGCTATAGGAGAGATAAAGGTGGCTATAGAAGCGATAAGAATGGCTATTGATATTGTCAGGGCAGAGGGATAAGGGAGGCTATTATAGGAGTGATAAGGGTGGCTATAGGATAGATAAGGGTGGCTATTGTCAGGGATGATATGTGATGATATGGAGTGGTTACATTGGTGATTTTCATGTGATGTTGTGATTTTCCCTGTGTGTTAATTTTTATAGCTTGTGCAATTTGTCTTGTTATTGGTATTTGATAATAGTCTGATTTATGTTGAAATTGGGAGCCTGTGGCTATTGCCAGGCAGATTATGAAAAGAAATGTGGGCACGAGGTACCGTGATTAAATAATGATAATGTTGGCACGTGAATTATCCGTGCAGTTGAGATATGAAACGTGGACACGAAGTGCCAGGGAAAATATGATGATTTTATTATTGGCACGTGAACTGTCCGTGCAGATGTGATATGAAAAGTGGGCATGAGGTGCCGGAAAAATATGATAATTTGATTATGGGCACGAAGTGCCATGAAAATATGAAAGTGTGTTGAGACACTTATTTACGAAAAATATGAAATTGGGCTGAGACCTGTACTTTATGATTTTGAAATGAGGTGTCAGAGGGTGACTTATATTTGAAAGATATTTATTTGAGGAAGTTATATTTGAAAGAGATTTATTGAAAGAATTATATTTGAAAGATACTTATTGGAAGAATTAGATTTATTGAAAGTATTATATTTGACAGATATTTATTTGAGGAAATTATAATTAAAAGAGAGTTATTTGGAAGAATTATAGGTGAAAGATATTTATTTGAAGGACTTGATTTAATTGGGTGTATTTGTATTTACTATTTGTCGAGAAATATTAATGGTATTCTTGTTGCCCTGTTGTGGATATCACTAATTGATTTGTGTTGTCCTTATTGTTATTTGTTTCCTATTATTCTGCATACTATATTGCACAGGTTATTAGACTAGTAAGTGTCTTGACTGTACCTCGTCTCTACTCCACTTAGGTTAGTCTTGATACTTACTAGGTACCAACTGTGGTGTACTCATACTACACTTCTGCATATTTTTGTGCAAAGCCAAGTATAGAAGATATCGGACTAGGACAGAGTTAGAGTGGGATCGCAAGGATTCAATGTTACGACCCAAAATCCATTAAAGGTTGTGATGGCGTTGAACACCACTGTCAGGCAAGCCAACACTAAATAGTTAATTAAATTCTTATTATAATATTTGTTTTTTGAAATCATAAATTTCCTTCAACTTAACTAGTAAAAAAGCAAACTTTACAGAATAATA
>AWOL01S0026341.1:0-20362 GCA_000715115.1 Nicotiana otophora | reverse complement strand
TTTAAAGGTTATTCTTCCGTTGTCCATTCTATTATTGCTAGAACGCAGTCACTGAAATTCCCATAATGTTGACTATTATCACGTCATTCGGTCCCTAATTTTATCTTGTTTACTAGCCCATACTAATTTTTTATTACTCCGGGGGTCCAACTTAGCCTTATGGTAATCATGTTGGAGTCATCAACTCATTTCTCGAAATAAGGATATGACTTTATGGCTTATATACTTTTATCGTCTCAAGGCCTGTCACCTCTTGTGTTTTCCTTTACTTGACTATAGACTATGTCATCTTGTCATATTTTGATTTACCGTTATCACCCATTTATCATACCTTATTCATAATGCATCCTTTACTCTCTTCTTATTCTCCAGCTAATATTTCTGTCTATCACATTATCCTAAACACTTCAACAAAACATTGTTTCACTATTAGCTCCCCCGGCTCAATCCACCATTTTGGGTTACACTAACCCCAATTGGATCCTAATATTCCATCCTTCTCTTAAACTATATATGTTAGCTCCCATAGGGAATAACTGATATGTGTGTGGCCAATTGTACATACCTCTGTTACAGTGGAAAGTAACTCAGAATGCTTATATTTCTTTGCCTGAATTGTAAATACTGATAATCTTCACTAACTGGGTACTATGTACCCTTATTTAACTTCATTCTTTTACTTGTTGAAAGTTGTGTCTACCTTCTGATTCTCTTATTGCTTTTTTACTATATAGGTGGATAGATATTCATGCCTTAGGGTTCCTTATTAAGAAGCTTACACGTCTTAGTACACGCATGATATGCTGAAGACCTCACATTTACTCATCATAAGCATGATGCAAAATCGAGTTCTTCTGACTCAACTCTCCCACAACTACATTCAATCTCTTACCAACTGTCTTTCTTGATGTAGGTATCATTGTATTACGAATAAAATAAAACTTAGGAGTTTGAATTCTTACAACTGAGGTCTACCACACGATCTAGAGTAAAAAGAAATAGTGACAGTCCTAAATACCCAGTAGCCTCCTGCTTATAAGTGTGGTGCACAACACACCTATAAACAAGACTCTACTAGACACGGCTTGTAGACTCCCTAGGATAGAACTGCTCTGATACCAAGTTTGTCACGCCCCAAACCTGAAGAGGCGTGCCGGCACCCGATGCCATAATTGGCCCGAGCATACCACTCTGTAACTGTGAACTCTAGAGGGGTAAGCCCCAACTTAGGCCGATGAGGCCATATTCTGAATCATCTGAAAATAACGTCTACAACCAGCAATACCAAACTAAACATCTACATAGGCCTGGTAAAGCCACAATACTGATATATAAAATGTATAAGACTCGTCTACAAGCCTCCAAGGATAACTGAACTGTATCATGGTCGGGACAGGGCCTCGACCTACCCGTCAAACATGTATATATAAAATGGACTCCAAGGTGTAGACCTGGTAACTCCGAGGAAGTGGAGCTTACCAACCAAGCTGATATTTGACTTTGTCTACTAGGAAGGTCTATACAACTGTCTATCAGAACTTGCAGGCATGAAATACAGCATCCCCAGTAAAAGGAACGTCAATACAAAATAATGTACCGAGTATGTAAGGCAACAAAATATAATATAATAACTGAAAGTAATTGGGAGTCAAAGATAATCTGGATATATGCTTATCTGCTGATCTGACTCATCTCTCTCAATATAGTTAGTAAAATATTTGTCCGGCCCTATAAGGATCGGTATGTGTTACTTCTCTGTCGTAGTAGGTTCGCTCATAGGCGCTCAGCCATACTAGGATCTATATCTTGTCCATTCTGGGCTCACTCATAGGCACTCGGCCACAATAGGCTCGGTATATAACTTACCATCTGATCAGAGGTTGCCCGATAGGGGCCTACCTACCGATTATAGCTCAATGGTGGTGGAAATACTGTAATACTATATATATATATATATATATATATATATACTTTCTGCTCTCCTGACTGAAAGAAGATAATACTTAACTGAATATAAAGTCTCGATAAGGGAGAACACTGTAGCTTATGAGACTATAATAATGTACATAAATTCAGGAATATGAACTTCTCTTTATGCCTAGTTATCAAACGCATGTAGTTACGGGATCATGCCAAAATAAAGGAAAGGTTTAGCCTTAACATACCTTATGTCCGTTGAGTCCTTAATACCTTCCAATGAATTCTTCAAACAACTCAACTCAATCTACCATAGCATAAGGAGATTCAAAATCAGTGCTGCGTAAGGCTAAGTTCGGAACTTAAACTAGTAGCTCGTTTACGTAAATTTGGGTAGCATCTCCCCTGTAACTAGGCCCTCCTCCAAAACCATATACCAACAACAACAAGAACACAACAATAACAGCATGTATTCATCATTTTGCAACCTTATCTCTATCAGAATATACCACAAAATAGCCCACACACCCTAATCATTTCATACATAAAACGACAAACAAAGTAGTGTCAAACAACCTAAAGAATGTAACGACGAACGACCAGTCCACCATTCTATCATTATGTGGTGTTTCTCCACACATTTATCCTCCAAAACTCTAGGCCAACACCAGTGGACTACAAAACAGTCCATTAGAAGTGAAATAAATCGAACTCACGGCTTCCGATCACCGTCCCGTAAGTTCTAACTATTAGGAAACGAATTTATCAAGATTCCTTGAGTATATATAGGTGTACTAAAGAAGGCATTTTCTTAAATATTAATTACCTTCCAAAACTCAAACTACTTAGAAAAAGAGAGGCGATATAGCGCTACTTACGTCATAGGATCGTTCTAAAGTTATCGCTTCTTGATTTCGTACCCGGAATGTTAATCTTCTTTGGAACCCATATGGAGAGATTAAGGGTAAGTTTATGGGGGTTCTCTGGTCGTGTTCTATGAAAAATGAAGAGAGAGACGATTTAAAACCTATATATATCAACTTTTGAAAAGTCAAAGAGGTGCTAGCTTGGAACCCTAGCATTGGCTCTTCTTCCGACGCTTATATCTTTTTATCCGGATGTTGTATTAATGAACGATTAAGAGAGTTAGAAACTA
Organism: Nicotiana otophora; assembly: GCA_000715115.1. Classification (NCBI taxonomy): domain Eukaryota; kingdom Viridiplantae; phylum Streptophyta; class Magnoliopsida; order Solanales; family Solanaceae; genus Nicotiana; species Nicotiana otophora. The sequence continues at coordinate 17,289 of AWOL01S0026341.1, read as the reverse complement.
TATTACAAGACCTTCAATTTGGTATATAATATGTCCCAAAAGACCTCATATAACACACGAAATGTATTTCTCAAAAAGCTTTAGTGACACACCTACTTGTCACCTATGCAGTCTGCGCAGTCTCGCCAAACTGCAAATATCTCTCTACTCCAATGTCGTATCGACGAACGGTTTAATTAATTAGAAACTAGACTTGTAGATCGTCAATTTTATATGTGGATTATCCCGTATTTCCAAGTATATCAGTAGAAAAACTCAGTTACCTTTGATCTAATTTTCAGCATATTTATGAATGTAACTTGTGATGGCCTTTGCAAACTTTTGTTCCACAACTCGCTTGACTTCAAAACATAATACACGACTATGATATAACTAAAATCACTCATAGAATAACCTCCTTATAATGTTAATCACCCTAGTCTTACCCCAAAAGTACATGTTATAACAATACCAACTAGTCAACTTTTGACGAGACTTATTTTCTTCAATTCCTTTAGCTTCTAAGCCTTCCAACCCTCTTGGTGCTTGTTATTCATGATCTTAAATATATGTAACCTCCATGGTAATATGGTTAGCTTACTTTATGTACTTTCAAATATGATCTCATTTCCGAGCTTACATCAGTTGACTAACAATGTACTCTCACGTATGAATACATGGGGTGTAACATGTACGATCGCCTTCTTCACTAATATAGTTGAGGAAATTATGGAGGTTTTCATGGATGATTTCTCTGTGGTGGATAATGTTTTTGATGAATGCCTAGGGAATTTTAAAAGATTGTTGAGACAACCATAGAGACAAATCTGGTGCTAAACTTGAAAAGTGCTATATTATGGTACAGGAAGGTATAGTCTTGAAACACCGAATTTCAAAGAAGGGTATTGAGGTCGATCGTGCTAAGATTGACATGATATAAAAATTGCCACCACCTACCTTGGTGAAGGCAATACAGTGTTTTCTTGGTCATACCGGTTTCTTTAGACGGTTCACAAAGGAGTTTTCCAAAATTATTAATCATGTATGTAAATTGCTTGAAAAAGACCACACCTTTGTATTTTCTGATGATTGCGGGGTAGTTTATGATGAATTAAAGAAGAGGCTGGTGGCTACACTATCACGACCAAAACTTTTACCTAGTCATGATGGCACCTAACCCTAACATACTAGGTAAGCCAAGCAATAAATAACATAATTCGAATAAATAATCATTAATGATTAATAAATAAAATGGAAGAAAAATCTATACAATTATCTCAATGATTTGTAGTACAAGTCATGAGCCATTAAGATTTGGATTTACAAAGCTGGTACGAAGAAAATACAACATATATTTGAATATACATAACAGAAGTACGTATTCTAATCTACTATGAACAAGTGGTAGCTTTTATCTCGAATGTCGGTACAACCTCTATGCCATCCTTTGTCATCCACATCAGTGTTGCTCCAAAATTTGCACACAAGGTGCAGAAGTGTAGTGTGAGTAACCGATCCTATGTACTCAGTATGTCTCTTGACTAACCTCGGTGAAGTAGTGGTGAGGTTTTTAAGTCAAAATATAACGATGAGTAACAGTAAAAAGATCAAATAAGAGAAATAACGAGCATATTTCTCAAACCTAACAACCAAACCTTTCCAACAAATCAAATATGTTAGGTAGAAACGACATACATAAAGAAACATAAACCATTTCCACAAATCCGCATAACAAAAGGAATATGTTCAAGATATTAAATCAAATGGCATGACAATACCCTTCTTGAATTTATCTCATCCTCACCGAGCACGTAAATACCCTTCGTGCAATACCACTCTTCCTCACCAAGAATATGTATAACAACACCAAACAAGGTATCACGACCCAAAATTCCACCTTAACGATTGTGATGGCACCTAGTCTCTAAGACTAAGTAAGCCTATCACATAACTACATCAGACAGAATATAACAAGTGATATTAAATAAAACTGAGAAAATGGCCCAAAACATAGACAATATGGTAATACAACAATCAATCCCAAAACCCGGTAATACAGAGTCATAAGATCTACAAGAAGTACGTAATGAGTCTCAAAATATGGCATTGTTTGGGATACAATAAACAGTAACAAGCAAAAAAAATAGAAGGTGACTCTGAGGCCTGCGAGCGAAATAACTGGTATACCTTGAAGTCTCCACAACAACTCAAAATTAGCTCACTAACAACCGACACGCTCTAAGGTACCTGGATCTAACACAAAGATGTGCAGAAATATAGTATGAGTACACCATTATCGGTACCCAGTAAGTATTAAGACTAACCTCGCTAGAGTAGTAACGAGGTTCAAGTCGAGACACTCACTAGACAAATAACCTGTATAGAATATCAATATAAAAACTAACAACGGAAAGCATGACCAAATAAATAGAAACAAAGAATATGAATGTGATAACACGACAAATTAACCGAAACACGTAAAACACAAAGTGAAATTATTTAAGGAAAACAATGACATTCTCAAATCATCAACCCGTTCCAACACAAGAATAACATCAAGAATCACCTTGAAGCACCATCTAACATAATCACAAAACACCCTTATGATGCCGTGTGAGCTTCACAATGAAATATTTCCCCTTATCTCGATGCATGTGCATCATAATGAAGTATTTCCCCTTACTTTCAACACGTGCATAAGCTCCCTTATCTCACCAAATGCGCATCAATAACACCACCATTATATGGCTGCATGCGCATCTCATTCACAACACAACAATCAACCCACATCACAAGTACAAATATGCCACAACATCGTCCAAACAACAATACCAAAGCCACAATAATACATAATGTATACAAGAATTAATACAATAACACAAGGGTACGAGGAGTTAATCAACAATAAAATGGCTTCATACAATAAAAAACTCCAAATCAAGGCATATTAATAACCTAAAGTCAAATCCGGACAATTACCACACGCACGCTCGTGTACACACTCGTCACCTTATGTACATATCGCCACATAGTACAAATAATGATAATTAGACCAAATCCTAAGGGGTAATTTTTCCATACAAAGTTAGACAAGATACTTACCTCAATTAGGTCAATTCGATACTCTAAATATACTCTAGCCAAAAATGACTTAATAATATCAAACAATGCAAGAAAAATCAGTTTTGATAAATAAAGTTAAGATCTTTACACAATTTTTCAAAAGTCAAAAAATCAACCCCGAGCTCGCCCAGTCAAAACCCGAGCCGACGGGTAGATCTCGACTACTCATAACCCCACGAATCCAAATATGTGTTTGGTTTTCAAATATGACTCCAAACCAACTCTCAAATCTCAAATTTTTATTTTTTAAAATATAGTAAACAATTCCCAAATTTTCTCAGATTTATATGTTAAAATTCATAAATAATCATGTTGTATAATCTAAATTGAATCAAAATTACTTACCCAATAGCTTTTTATGAAAATCTCCTCCCACCGAGTCTAGGGTCCAAATATGTAATAAATTGAGACTAACTCCCGAAATCCCAACTTTTGTTCAGTTGCGAATGTCACAAACATGAACAAGGGTTCACAAATGTGACAAAGGCATCGCAAATGCGACGCCTGAGAAGCCCAGGGAATGTCGCAAATGCAACAAAGAGTTCTCATTTGCGAAGTCAGCCCCTTTGCAAAAGCGACCCATTAATCGCATTTGCGGTCTCCCCTGCCCAATGGCTCCATCGGAAATACAATCCAATAGTTTGCAAAATCAAACAACCCAGAATCAGCCAAACTCACAAAAGTGATTCCCACCTAACAAATGCGAACAGGATGTCGCATTTGCGAGATCTGCAACATCAGGCTAGCACCAGCAAATCTGAAACTCACTCAAATCACTCTGAACTGCGTCTGAAACTCACTCGAGCCCCAGGGCTCCACACCGGATGCCCACACAAGTCTAAAAATATCATGCAAACTCGCTTGCGAGCTCTAAAAACCAAGATAACATCTGGAACCACGAATTGGACTCTAAAACGCATGTTCNGGCTTGTAGACTCCCTAGGATAGAACTGCTCTGATACCAAGTTTGTCACGCCCCAAACCTGAAGAGGCGTGCCGGCACCCGATGCCATAATTGGCCCGAGCATACCACTCTGTAACTGTGAACTCTAGAGGGGTAAGCCCCAACTTAGGCCGATGAGGCCATATTCTGAATCATCTGAAAATAACGTCTACAACCAGCAATACCAAACTAAACATCTACATAGGCCTGGTAAAGCCACAATACTGATATATAAAATGTATAAGACTCGTCTACAAGCCTCCAAGGATAACTGAACTGTATCATGGTCGGGACAGGGCCTCGACCTACCCGTCAAACATGTATATATAAAATGGACTCCAAGGTGTAGACCTGGTAACTCCGAGGAAGTGGAGCTTACCAACCAAGCTGATATTTGACTTTGTCTACTAGGAAGGTCTATACAACTGTCTATCAGAACTTGCAGGCATGAAATACAGCATCCCCAGTAAAAGGAACGTCAATACAAAATAATGTACCGAGTATGTAAGGCAACAAAATATAATATAATAACTGAAAGTAATTGGGAGTCAAAGATAATCTGGATATATGCTTATCTGCTGATCTGACTCATCTCTCTCAATATAGTTAGTAAAATATTTGTCCGGCCCTATAAGGATCGGTATGTGTTACTTCTCTGTCGTAGTAGGTTCGCTCATAGGCGCTCAGCCATACTAGGATCTATATCTTGTCCATTCTGGGCTCACTCATAGGCACTCGGCCACAATAGGCTCGGTATATAACTTACCATCTGATCAGAGGTTGCCCGATAGGGGCCTACCTACCGATTATAGCTCAATGGTGGTGGAAATACTGTAATACTATATATATATATATATATATATAGACTTTCTGCTCTCCTGACTGAAAGAAGATAATACTTAACTGAATATAAAGTCTCGATAAGGGAGAACACTGTAGCTTATGAGACTATAATAATGTACATAAATTCAGGAATATGAACTTCTCTTTATGCCTAGTTATCAAACGCATGTAGTTACGGGATCATGCCAAAATAAAGGAAAGGTTTAGCCTTAACATACCTTATGTCCGTTGAGTCCTTAATACCTTCCAATGAATTCTTCAAACAACTCAACTCAATCTACCATAGCATAAGGAGATTCAAAATCAGTGCTGCGTAAGGCTAAGTTCGGAACTTAAACTAGTAGCTCGTTTACGTAAATTTGGGTAGCATCTCCCCTGTAACTAGGCCCTCCTCCAAAACCATATACCAACAACAACAAGAACACAACAATAACAGCATGTATTCATCATTTTGCAACCTTATCTCTATCAGAATATACCACAAAATAGCCCACACACCCTAATCATTTCATACATAAAACGACAAACAAAGTAGTGTCAAACAACCTAAAGAATGTAACGACGAACGACCAGTCCACCATTCTATCATTATGTGGTGTTTCTCCACACATTTATCCTCCAAAACTCTAGGCCAACACCAGTGGACTACAAAACAGTCCATTAGAAGTGAAATAAATCGAACTCACGGCTTCCGATCACCGTCCCGTAAGTTCTAACTATTAGGAAACGAATTTATCAAGATTCCTTGAGTATATATAGGTGTACTAAAGAAGGCATTTTCTTAAATATTAATTACCTTCCAAAACTCAAACTACTTAGAAAAAGAGAGGCGATATAGCGCTACTTACGTCATAGGATCGTTCTAAAGTTATCGCTTCTTGATTTCGTACCCGGAATGTTAATCTTCTTTGGAACCCATATGGAGAGATTAAGGGTAAGTTTATGGGGGTTCTCTGGTCGTGTTCTATGAAAAATGAAGAGAGAGACGATTTAAAACCTATATATATCAACTTTTGAAAAGTCAAAGAGGTGCTAGCTTGGAACCCTAGCATTGGCTCTTCTTCCGACGCTTATATCTTTTTATCCGGATGTTGTATTAATGAACGATTAAGAGAGTTAGAAACTATATTACAAGACCTTCAATTTGGTATATAATATGTCCCAAAAGACCTCATATAACACACGAAATGTATTTCTCAAAAAGCTTTAGTGACACACCTACTTGTCACCTATGCAGTCTGCGCAGTCTCGCCAAACTGCAAATATCTCTCTACTCCAATGTCGTATCGACGAACGGTTTAATTAATTAGAAACTAGACTTGTAGATCGTCAATTTTATATGTGGATTATCCCGTATTTCCAAGTATATCAGTAGAAAAACTCAGTTACCTTTGATCTAATTTTCAGCATATTTATGAATGTAACTTGTGATGGCCTTTGCAAACTTTTGTTCCACAACTCGCTTGACTTCAAAACATAATACACGACTATGATATAACTAAAATCACTCATAGAATAACCTCCTTATAATGTTAATCACCCTAGTCTTACCCCAAAAGTACATGTTATAACAATACCAACTAGTCAACTTTTGACGAGACTTATTTTCTTCAATTCCTTTAGCTTCTAAGCCTTCCAACCCTCTTGGTGCTTGTTATTCATGATCTTAAATATATGTAACCTCCATGGTAATATGGTTAGCTTACTTTATGTACTTTCAAATATGATCTCATTTCCGAGCTTACATCAGTTGACTAACAATGTACTCTCACGTATGAATACATGGGGTGTAACATGTACGATCGCCTTCTTCACTAATATAGTTGAGGAAATTATGGAGGTTTTCATGGATGATTTCTCTGTGGTGGATAATGTTTTTGATGAATGCCTAGGGAATTTTAAAAGATTGTTGAGACAACCATAGAGACAAATCTGGTGCTAAACTTGAAAAGTGCTATATTATGGTACAGGAAGGTATAGTCTTGAAACACCGAATTTCAAAGAAGGGTATTGAGGTCGATCGTGCTAAGATTGACATGATATAAAAATTGCCACCACCTACCTTGGTGAAGGCAATACAGTGTTTTCTTGGTCATACCGGTTTCTTTAGACGGTTCACAAAGGAGTTTTCCAAAATTATTAATCATGTATGTAAATTGCTTGAAAAAGACCACACCTTTGTATTTTCTGATGATTGCGGGGTAGTTTATGATGAATTAAAGAAGAGGCTGGTGGCTACACTATCACGACCAAAACTTTTACCTAGTCATGATGGCACCTAACCCTAACATACTAGGTAAGCCAAGCAATAAATAACATAATTCGAATAAATAATCATTAATGATTAATAAATAAAATGGAAGAAAAATCTATACAATTATCTCAATGATTTGTAGTACAAGTCATGAGCCATTAAGATTTGGATTTACAAAGCTGGTACGAAGAAAATACAACATATATTTGAATATACATAACAGAAGTACGTATTCTAATCTACTATGAACAAGTGGTAGCTTTTATCTCGAATGTCGGTACAACCTCTATGCCATCCTTTGTCATCCACATCAGTGTTGCTCCAAAATTTGCACACAAGGTGCAGAAGTGTAGTGTGAGTAACCGATCCTATGTACTCAGTATGTCTCTTGACTAACCTCGGTGAAGTAGTGGTGAGGTTTTTAAGTCAAAATATAACGATGAGTAACAGTAAAAAGATCAAATAAGAGAAATAACGAGCATATTTCTCAAACCTAACAACCAAACCTTTCCAACAAATCAAATATGTTAGGTAGAAACGACATACATAAAGAAACATAAACCATTTCCACAAATCCGCATAACAAAAGGAATATGTTCAAGATATTAAATCAAATGGCATGACAATACCCTTCTTGAATTTATCTCATCCTCACCGAGCACGTAAATACCCTTCGTGCAATACCACTCTTCCTCACCAAGAATATGTATAACAACACCAAACAAGGTATCACGACCCAAAATTCCACCTTAACGATTGTGATGGCACCTAGTCTCTAAGACTAAGTAAGCCTATCACATAACTACATCAGACAGAATATAACAAGTGATATTAAATAAAACTGAGAAAATGGCCCAAAACATAGACAATATGGTAATACAACAATCAATCCCAAAACCCGGTAATACAGAGTCATAAGATCTACAAGAAGTACGTAATGAGTCTCAAAATATGGCATTGTTTGGGATACAATAAACAGTAACAAGCAAAAAAAATAGAAGGTGACTCTGAGGCCTGCGAGCGAAATAACTGGTATACCTTGAAGTCTCCACAACAACTCAAAATTAGCTCACTAACAACCGACACGCTCTAAGGTACCTGGATCTAACACAAAGATGTGCAGAAATATAGTATGAGTACACCATTATCGGTACCCAGTAAGTATTAAGACTAACCTCGCTAGAGTAGTAACGAGGTTCAAGTCGAGACACTCACTAGACAAATAACCTGTATAGAATATCAATATAAAAACTAACAACGGAAAGCATGACCAAATAAATAGAAACAAAGAATATGAATGTGATAACACGACAAATTAACCGAAACACGTAAAACACAAAGTGAAATTATTTAAGGAAAACAATGACATTCTCAAATCATCAACCCGTTCCAACACAAGAATAACATCAAGAATCACCTTGAAGCACCATCTAACATAATCACAAAACACCCTTATGATGCCGTGTGAGCTTCACAATGAAATATTTCCCCTTATCTCGATGCATGTGCATCATAATGAAGTATTTCCCCTTACTTTCAACACGTGCATAAGCTCCCTTATCTCACCAAATGCGCATCAATAACACCACCATTATATGGCTGCATGCGCATCTCATTCACAACACAACAATCAACCCACATCACAGGTACAAATATGCCACAACATCGTCCAAACAACAATACCAAAGCCACAATAATACATAGCCCACGAAGCAACAACNTACATAATGTATACAAGAATTAATACAATAACACAAGGGTACGAGGAGTTAATCAACAATAAAATGGCTTCATACAATAAAAAACTCCAAATCAAGGCATATTAATAACCTAAAGTCAAATCCGGACAATTACCACACGCACGCTCGTGTACACACTCGTCACCTTATGTACATATCGCCACATAGTACAAATAATGATAATTAGACCAAATCCTAAGGGGTAATTTTTCCATACAAAGTTAGACAAGATACTTACCTCAATTAGGTCAATTCGATACTCTAAATATACTCTAGCCAAAAATGACTTAATAATATCAAACAATGCAAGAAAAATCAGTTTTGATAAATAAAGTTAAGATCTTTACACAATTTTTCAAAAGTCAAAAAATCAACCCCGAGCTCGCCCAGTCAAAACCCGAGCCGACGGGTAGATCTCGACTACTCATAACCCCACGAATCCAAATATGTGTTTGGTTTTCAAATATGACTCCAAACCAACTCTCAAATCTCAAATTTTTATTTTTTAAAATATAGTAAACAATTCCCAAATTTTCTCAGATTTATATGTTAAAATTCATAAATAATCATGTTGTATAATCTAAATTGAATCAAAATTACTTACCCAATAGCTTTTTATGAAAATCTCCTCCCACCGAGTCTAGGGTCCAAATATGTAATAAATTGAGACTAACTCCCGAAATCCCAACTTTTGTTCAGTTGCGAATGTCACAAACATGAACAAGGGTTCACAAATGTGACAAAGGCATCGCAAATGCGACGCCTGAGAAGCCCAGGGAATGTCGCAAATGCAACAAAGAGTTCTCATTTGCGAAGTCAGCCCCTTTGCAAAAGCGACCCATTAATCGCATTTGCGGTCTCCCCTGCCCAATGGCTCCATCGGAAATACAATCCAATAGTTTGCAAAATCAAACAACCCAGAATCAGCCAAACTCACAAAAGTGATTCCCACCTAACAAATGCGAACAGGATGTCGCATTTGCGAGATCTGCAACATCAGGCTAGCACCAGCAAATCTGAAACTCACTCAAATCACTCTGAACTGCGTCTGAAACTCACTCGAGCCCCAGGGCTCCACACCGGATGCCCACACAAGTCTAAAAATATCATGCAAACTCGCTTGCGAGCTCTAAAAACCAAGATAACATCTGGAACCACGAATTGGACTCTAAAACGCATGTTCTTTCATTTTAGACATAGGGTCTCCATTCCCTAGTCTCTTTTTGTTTTTCGGGTACACCATTCCCAACCTTTTATTGCTTTCAATAAAGAAGTAGTTTAGAATTTTGTTACAATAACTCACAAAATCTTTCTAGTGCAAACTGGGGCAGAAAAATTTCGTTCATTTGTTTGTTTTGGTGTCTGAGTAGGTTTTACCTCGAGGCACAGGGTTCGAGATGACCAAAAGCAGAAGTCTCAATTCAGAATAAAAGAAAAGAAAAAATAGGTGAATCCAAACTGCAAAAGCAGTTGAAAAGATGTGGAATGCTCCGGACATGACTGAAGCCACGGGCATTGGAGTCCCGTTTTGATTAGAAGAAGCTATAGAACAATGAACTAGCACCTACAGCTAGCAAGCATCAAGGTTTAGATGAGAGTCTGCATGTAGAACCACTCAAGACTCAAGATCAAGTTTCAGAAGACTCATAGACAGGAATCTTGTAACTCATAGCTGATAGGCTAGTTGAGTTTCTTTTTTTATTTTGATATAATAGCAGGATCGCGGACTGGAGCCTCGACGGAACCTTACTCGACTCCTCAACTCATCATTCCACCATTCTCCTTGAACTACACGTCACCTGATTCCCCTATAACCCGAGATACGTAGGCTGTCCAAAATCAGGACTCGGTTGCACCCTATCATTTATTTATTTTCCTTCTGAATAACGGTTTGGTCAAAAATTAGTCACATGGCTCACCTAGTCTTTGCCTGAAAATCTTTCATGTTTCCAAGCAAAGAGAGGCAGCTGTGAGTACCTAAATTTTTACTATATTTGAATTTTTACCACCTTCTACTATGTAATTACTTTTAGAAATTTAATATATATATTTTAAGCTTTGTTATATTTCTTTATATAGGGTAAGTATTAAAAATAATTTAAAAGGTCACATTATTACTATTGGTATTATTATTATTTTTTATCTTTATTTTTAAATGAAATAAACTTTAAAAAACGAAAACAATAAATATATTTTTTAAATTTTGGATGGGAATAAAATAATAGAAAACTTAAAAGTATGAAATAAAGAAAGTAAAAGTAAAAGTAGGTGGAAATTAGTTTTTTAAAAAAGTAAAAGAAAGTGGAAAATTAAAAAAGAAAAGTAAAAGAATGTGAAAATTTTAAAAATAAAAAGTAAAAGAAGTTGGAATAAAAAAATAAAAGTAAATGTAGCTGAATTTGTTTTTTAAAAAAGAAAAGAAAGTAGAAATTAAAAAAAAGAAAAGTAAGATAAGTGGAAATTAAAAAAAAGAAAAGTAAAATAAGTGGGAAATAAAAAAAAAAAGAAAAGTAAAAAGTGAGAAATTAAAAAAAGAAAAGTAAAGGAAAGTGGGGAATTATATGCTAAGGAATGTGAGGAGGATGGGGGGAGAGAAGAAAAAAAGAGAGGAGAGAATTGAGAGAATTTTGTTTTCTTCTTCTATGCTAAGGAAATTTCTACTCGTGTCATTCTTTCTTCGTCTTTTCTTTTCAAAACATCTAGCTATTCATCAACCAAAACCCAACAAAAATACTTCATAATATCCCTTTTTACACGCCAAAAAGTGAAGTCAATAGTCGAGGCCGAGGAGTCCGTTGGAGCTCCGTTCACTTGCTTTGATGTTCTTCTTCGCTTATGCTTGTTCGACATTCGTCTGAGTTACTGTACCTATTATTGGAAACTCATTTAATTGGCAATTTTACATTTAAGGTTTATTCTTTCCTCTATTCTTTTAATCTTATTTCACGTGATTTTATTTATTTGCCTTTAAACTTTATAAATAATAATGCAAATTAGTATTTAAATGCTATATACTTAATCATGTTTCTGGAAATATGGTATTCAAACTTGCTTTAAAGTTGGGAAGATTTGGACCCTAATAAATTTGGGCTTCAATTGTTGGATTTTAGGGTATTGGTAGATGATGATTTATTTATTCAAATATCTAAAATCATACACTCCTTCCACAAGTAATTCCATAATTCATGACCTTACAATAATCTCAAAAATATAGGAAGAATAATGAACACTCATAGAGTGCTTTAGGTACGCCTTTAATTAGTTTATCGCGATTATGTATACGTTCGCGTGGCATAATTATGATTTTCAAAAAATAAAACCGAAGTATGTGTTAACTTTGGCAAAAACAATCTTAATAATAAAATGCTATTAATTGTGTACACGTATGCCTGACAAGATTTTGGCTAATAAACAAAACGGATTCACACACGTGATTCATTTCAAAGATAATTCCATATTCGAATAATTAAAAGCGGATAGATAAAACATGAAAATCAATAAATCACAGTTTATCCAAAATTAATTCAAGCCAAGTTGTAGTCAATAAAGAGACCATGCTGGAACCACAAGACTTGGGGAATGTCTTACACCTTCTCCCCGGTCAACAGAATTCCTTACCCGAACTTTGTTTTCGCAGACCAATAATAAAAGAGTCAAATCTTCCTTTGAATAGGGATTCAAATAAAAGGTGACTTGGAACACCTAAAAAATTAATTTCAAGTGGCGGCTCAGAAAATAAAACAATCATTACTCAAATTTGTCACTTTAATTGGAAAAACACTTTCACCCACAACAATCCATACACATATCTAGGGGATCCAGCTCATAGTTCCATGTAGAAGTACTCTTCGCTCAGGATGTTTTACGTAGCTTAACCCAGGTAGAACCGTTTCTTCTAGGGGGACCCAGCTCATAGTTTCCGGGTAAAAGTACTCTTCACCTAAGCTGTTTTTCGTAGCTTAACCCAGGTAGAACCTTTTCGCCTAGGGGGATCCAGCTCATAGTTCCGGGTAGAAGTACTCTTCGCTCAGGTTGTTTTACGTAGCTTAACCCAGGTAGAACCTTTTCGCCTAGGGGGATCCAGCTCATAGTTCCGGGTAGAAGTACTCTTCGCTCAGGTTGTTTTACGTAGCTTAACCCAGGTAGAACCTTTTCGCCTAGGGGGATCCAGCTCATAGTTCCGGGTAGAAGTACTCTTCGCTCAGGTTGTTTTACGTAGCTTAACCCAGGTAGAACCTTTTCGCCTAGGGGGATCCAACTCATAGTTCCGGGTAGAAGTACTATTCGCCCAGGTTGTTTTATGTAGCTTAACCTAGGTAGAACCTTTATGCCTAGGGAAATCCAGCTCATAGTTCCGGGTAGAAGTACTCTTCGCTCAGGTTGTTTTACGTAGCTTAACCCAGGTAGAACCGTTTCGCCTAGGGGATCCAGCTCATAATTCCGGGTAGAAGTACTCTTCGCTCAGGTTGTTTTTCGTAGCTTAACCCAGGTAGAACTTTTCCGCCTAGGGGGATCCAGCTCATAGTTTCGGGTAGAAGTATTATTCGCCGAGGATGTTTCACATAGCTTAACCCAGATAGAACCTTTTCACCTAGGGGGATCCAGCTCATAGTTCCGGGTAGAAGTACTGTTTGCTCAGGATGTTTTACGTAGCTTAACCCAGGTAGAATCGTTTCGCCTAGGGAGATCCAGCTCATTGTTCCGGGTAGAAGTACTCTTCGCCCAGGCTTGCTTTTTGTAGCTTAACCCAGGTAGAACCTTTTCTCCTAGGAGGATCCAGCTCATAGTTCCGGATAGAAGTACTATTCGCTCAGGTTGTTTTTCGTAGCTTAACCCATGTAGAACATTTTCACCTAGGGGGACCAGCTCATAGTTCTGGGTAGAAGTACTCTTCGCTCAAGTTGTTTTTCGTAGCTTAACCCAGGTAGCAACTTTTCGCCTAAGGGGATCCAACTCATATTCCGGGTAGAAGTACTATTCGCCCATGCTCGCTTTTCGTAGTTTAACCCAGGTATAACCTTTTCTCCCAGGGGATTCATTTTCATTTCAATAATATAGGGCACCAACCTCTGGTTACATTTCATTTCAGTAATACAGGGTATCATCCCCTGGTTACATTTCCTTTCAGTAATATAGGACGCCATCCCATGATTACATTCTTTTTCCGTAATATAGGATACCAACCCCTGGTTATATTTCCTTACCAGTATCAGGGTACAACAATCCATAGTTGTTTTTCTAATATAGGTCTCCACTCCCTATGTTCTTTCATTTTAGACATAGGGTCTCCATTCCCTAGTCTCTTTTTGTTTTTTGGGTACACCATTCCCAACCTTTTATTGCTTTCAATAAAGAAGTAGTTTAGAATTTTGTTACAATAACTCATGAAATCTTTCTAGTGCAAACTGGGACAGAAAAATTTCGTTCGTTTGTTTGTTTTGGTGTCTGAGTTGGTTTTACCTCGAGGCACAGGGTTCGAGATGACCAAAAGAAGAAGTCTCAATTCAGAATAAAAGAAAAGAAAAAATAGGTGAATCCAAACTGCAAAAGCAGTTGAAAAGATGTGGAATGCTCAAGACATGACTGAAGCCACGAGCATTGGAGTCCCGTTTTGATTAGAAGAAGCTATAGAACAATGAACTAGCACCTACAACTAGCAAGCATCAAGGTTTAGATGAGAGTCTGCATGAAGAACCACTCAAGACTCAAGATCAAGTTTCAGAAGACTCATAGACAGGAATCTTGTAACTCATAGCTGATAGGCTTGTTGAGTTTCTTTTTTTATTTTGATATAATAGCAGGATCGCGGACTGGAGCCTCGACGGAACCTTACTCGACTCCTCAACTCATCATTCCACCATTGTCCTTGAACTACACGTTACCTGATTCCCCTATAACCCGGGATATGTAGGCTGTCCAAAATCAGGGCTCGGTTGCACCCTATCATTTATTTATTTTCCTTTTGAATAACAGTTTGGTCAAACATTAGTCACATGGCTCACCTAGTCTTTGCCTGAAAACTCTTCATGTTTCCAAGCAAAGAGGGGCAGCTGTGAGCACCTAATCTTTTACTATATTTGAATTTTTACCACCTTCTACTATGTAATTACTTTTAGAAATTTAATATATATATTTTTAGCTTTGTTATATTTTTTTATATAGGGTAAGTATTAAAAATAATTTAAAAGGTCAAATTATTACTATTGGTATTATTATTATTTTTTATCTTTATTTTTAAATGAAATAAATTTTAAAAACACGAAAAAAATAAATATATTTTTTAATTTTTTGATGGGAGTAAAATAATAGAAAAATTAAAAGTATGGAATAAAGAAAGTAAAAGTAAAAGTAGGTGGAAATTATTTTTTTAAAAAAGTAAAAGAAAGTGGAAAATTAAATAAAAAAGTAAAAGAATGTGAAAATTTAAAAAATGAAAAGTAAAAGAAGTTGGAATTAAAAAATAAAAGTAAATGTAGCTGAATTTGTTTTTTAAAAAAGAAAAGAAAGTAGAAATTAAAAAAAAGAAAAGTAAGATAATGGAAATTAAAAAGAAGAAAAGTAAAATAAGTGGAAAATAAAAAAAAATAAAAGTAAAAAGTGAGAAATTAAAAAAAGAAAAGTAAAGGAAAGTGGGAAATTATTTTCTTTTTTAAAAAAAGAAGAAAAATGGGAAGTGGGAATTCTTTTTAATTAAAAAATAATAAAATAATAAATAAAATCAGAAACAATTCCGATTTTTTTTTCTATAAATAGAAAAGAAATGTGAGGAGGATGGGGGGAGAGAAGAAAAAAAGAGAGGAGGGAATTGAGAGAATTTTGTTTTCTTCTTCTATGCTAAGGAAATTTCTACACGTGTCATTCATTCTTCGTCTTTTCTTTTCAAAACATCTAGCTATTCATCAACCAAAACCCAACAAAAATATTTCATAATATCCCTTTTTACATGCCAAAAAGTGAAGTCAATAGTCGAGGCCGAGGATTCCGTTGGAGCTCTGTTCACTTGCTTTGATGTTCTTCTTCGCTTATGCTTGTTCGACATTCGTCTGAGTTACTGTACCTGTTCTTGGAAACTCATTTAATTGGCAATTTTACATTTAAGGTTTATTCTTTCCTCTATTCTTTTAATCTTATTTCACGTGATTTTATTTATTTGCCTTTAAACTTTATAAATAATAATGTAAATTAGTATTTAAATGCTATATACTTAATCATGTTTCTGGAAATATGGTATTCAAAGTTGCTTTAAAGTTGGGAAGATTTGGACCCTAATAAATTTGGGCTTCAATTGTTGGATTTTAGGGTATTGGTAGATGATGGTTTATTTATTCAAATATCTAAAATCATACACTTCTTCCACAAGTAATTCTATAATTCATGACCTTACAATAATCTCAAAAATATAGGAAGAATAATGAACACTGATAGAGTGCTTTAGGCACGCCTTTAATTAATTTATCTCGATTATGTATACGTTCGCGTGGCATAATTGTGATTTTCAAAAAATAAAACCGAAGTATGTGTTAACTTTGGCAAAAATAATCTTAATAATAAAATGCTATTAGTTGTGTACACGTACGCCTGACAAGATTTTGGCATAATAAACAAAACGGATTCACACACGTGATTTATTTCAAAGATAATTCCATATTCGAATAATTAAAAGCGGATAGATAAAACATGAAAATCAATAAATCACAGTTTATCCAAAATTAATTCAAGTCAAGTTGTAGTCAATAATGAGACCATGCTGGAACCACAAGACTTGGGGAATGCCTTACACCTTCTCTCCGGTCAACAGAATTCCTTACCCAAACTTTGTTTTCGCAGACCAATAATAAAAGAGTCAAATCTTCCTTTGAATATGGATTCAAATAAAAGGTGACTTGGAATACCTAAAAAATTAATTTCAAGTGGCGGCTCAGAAAATAAAATAATCATTACTCAAATTTGTCACTTTAATTGGAAACACTCTTTCACCCACAATAATCCATACACATATCTAGGGGAACCAGCTCATAGTTCCATGTAGAAGTACTCTTCGCTCAGGATGTTTTACGTAGCTTAACCCAGGTAGAACCGTTTCTTCTAGGGGAATCCAGCTCATAGTTTTCGGGTAAAAGTACTCTTCACCTAAGCTGTTTTTCGTAGCTTAACCCAGGTAGAACCTTTTCGCCTAGGGGGATCCAGCTCATAGTTTCTGGATAGAATTACTCTTCGCTAAGGTTGTTTTACGTAGCTTAACCCAGGTAGAACCTTTTCATCTAAGGGGATCCAGCTCATAGTTCCGGGTAGAAGTACTCTTCACCCAGGCTGTTTTTCGTAGCTTAACCCAGGTAGAACCTTTCCCCCTAGGGGGATCCAACTCATAGTTCCGGGTAGAAGTACTATTCGCCCAAGTTGTTTTATGT
>AWOL01S0026339.1:5160-17444 GCA_000715115.1 Nicotiana otophora | reverse complement strand
GGATCCACCTAAGCTGTTTTTCGTAGCTTAACCCAGGTAGAACCTTTCCCCCTAGGGGGATCCAACTCATAGTTCCGGGTAGAAGTACTATTCGCCCAAGTTGTTTTATGTAGCTTAACTTAGGTAGAACCTTTATGCCTAGGGAAATCCAGCTCATAGTTACGGGTAGAAGTACTCTTCGCTCAGGTTGTTTTACGTAGCTTAACCAAGGTAGAACATTTTCACCTAGGGGGACCAGCTCATAGTTCCGGGTAGAAGTACTATTCGCTCAAGTTGTTTTTCGTAGCTTAACCCAGGTAGAAACTTTTCGCCTACGGGGATCCAGCTCATATTCCGGGTAGAAGTACTATTCGCCCATGCTCGCTTTTCGCAGTTTAACCCAGGTATAACCTTTTCGCCCAGGGGATTCATTTTCATTTCAATAATATAGGTCACCAACCCCTGGTTACATTTCTTTTCCGTAATACAGGGTATCATCCCCTGGTTACATTTCCTTTCAGTAATACAGGACGCCATCCCATGATTACATTCTTTTTCCGTAATATAGGATACCAACCCCTGGTTATATTTCCTTACCAGTATCAGGGTACACCAATCCCTAGTCGTTTTTCTAATATAGGGTCTCCACTCCCTATGTTCTTTTATTTTAGACATAGGGTCTCCATTCCCTAGTCTCTTTTTGTTTTTCGGGTACACCATTCCCAACCTTTTATTGCTTTCAATAAAGAAGTAGTTTAGAATTTTGTTACAATAACTCACGAAATCTTTCTAGTGCAAACTGGGGCAGAAAAATTTCGTTCGTTTGTTTGTTTTGGTGTCTGAGTTGGTTTTACCTCGAGGCACAGGGTTCGAGATGACCAAAATAAGAAGTCACAATTCAGAATAAAAGAAAAGAAAAAATAGGTGAATCCAAACTGCAAAAGCAGTTGAAATGATGTGGAATGCTCAAGACATGGCTGAAGCCACGGGCATTGGAGTCCCGTTTTGATTAGAAGAAGCTATAGAACAATGAACTAGCACCTACAGCTAGCAAGCATCAAGGTTTAGATGAGAGTCTGCATGAAGAACTACTCAAGACTCAAGATCAAGTTTCAGAAGACTCATAGACAGGAATCTTGTAACTCATAGCTGATTGGCTTGTTGAGTTTCTTTTTTTATTTTGATATAATAGCAGGATCGCGGACTAGAGCCTCGACGGAACCTTACTCGACTCCTCAACTCATCATTCCACCATTCTCCTTGAACTACACGTCACCTGATTCCCCTATAACCCGGGATATGTAGGCTGTCCAAAATCAGGACTCGGTTGCACCCTATCATTTATTTGTTTTCCTTTTGAATAACGGTTTGGTCAAATATTAGTCACATGGCTCACCTAGTCTTTGCCTGAAAACTCTTCATGTTTCCAAGCAAAGAAGGGCAGCTGTGAGCACCTAAGTTTTTACTATATTTGAATTTTTACCACCTTCTACTATGCAATTACTTTTAGAAATTTAATGTATATACTTTTAGCTCTGTTATATGTTTTTATATAGGGTAAGTATTAAAAATAATTTAAAAGGTCAAATTATTACTATTGGTATTATTATTATTTTTTATCTTTATTTTTAAATGAAATAAATTTTAAAAAAACGAAAACAATAAATATATTTTTAAATTTTTTGATGGGAATAAAATAATAGAAAAATTAAAAGTATGGAATAACAAAAGTAAAAGTAAAAGTAGGTGGAAATTATTTTTTAAAAAAACTAAAAGAAAGTGGAAAATTTAAAAAAAAAGTAAAAGAATGTGAAAATTTTAAAAATGAAAAGTAAAAGAAGTTGGAATTAAAAAATAAAAGTAAATGTAGCTGAGTTTGTTTTTTAAAAAAGAAAAGAAAGTAGAAATTAAAAGAAAAGAAAAGTAAGATTAGTGGAAATTAAAAAAAAGAAAAGTAAAATAAGTGAAAAAAAAAAAAGAAAAGTAAAAAGTGAGAAATTAAAAAAAGAAAAGTAAAGGAAAGTGGGGAATTATTGTTTTTTTAAAAAAAAGAAGAAGTGGGAATTCTTTTTAATTGAAAAATAATAAAATAATAAAATAATAAATAAAATCTGAAAAAATTCCGATTTTTTTTCTATAAATAGAATAGAAATGTGAGAGAAGAAAAAAAGAGAGGAGGGAATTGAGAGAATTTTGTTTTCTTCTTCTATGCTAAGGAAATTTCTACTCGTGTCATTCTTTCTTCGTCTTTTCTTTTCAAAACATCTAGCTATTCATCAACCAAAACCTAACAAAAATACTTCATAATATCACTTTTTACACGCCAAAAAGTGAAGTCAATAGTTGAGGCCGAGGATTCCGTTGGAGCTCCGTTCACTTGCTTTGATGTTCTTCTTCGCTTATGCTTGTTCGACATTCGTCTGAGTTACTGTACCTGTTCTTGGAAACTCATTTAATTGGCAATTTTACATTTAAGGTTTATTCTTTCCTCTATTCTTTTAATCTTATTTCACGTGATTTTATTTATTTGCCTTTAAACTTTATAAATAATAGTGTAAATTAGTATTTAAATGCTATATACTTAATCATATTTCTGGGAATATTGTATTCAAACTTGCTTTAAAGTTGGGAAGATTTGGACCCTAATAAATTTGGGCTTCAATTGTTGGATTTTAGGGTATTGGTAGATGATGTTTTATTTATTCAAATATCTAAAATCATACACTTCTTCCACAAGTAATTCCATAATTCATGACTTTACAATAATCTCAAAAATATAGGAAGAATAATGAACACTGATAGAGTGCTTTAGGCACGCCTTTAATTAGTTTATCGCGATTATGTATATGTTCGCGTGGCATAATTGTGATTTTCAAAAAATAAAACCGAAGTATGTGTTAACTTTGGCAAAAACAATCTTAATAATAAAATGCTATTAATTGTATACACGTACGCCTGACAAGATTTTGGCATAATAAACAAAACGGATTCACACACGTGATTCATTTCAAAGATAATTCCATATTCGAATAATTAAAAGTGGATAGATAAAACATGAAAATCAATAAATCACAGTTTATCCAAAATTAATTCAAGCCAAGTTGTACTCAATAAAGAGACCATGCTGGAACCACAAGACTTGGGGAATGCCTTACACCTTCTCTCCGGTCAACAGAATTCCTTACCCGAACTTTGTTTTCGCAGACCAATAATAAAAGAGTCAAATCTTCCTTTGAATAGGGATTCAAATAAAAGGTGACTTGGAACACCTAAAAAATTAATTTCAAGTGGCGGCTCAGAAAATAAAATAATCATTACTCAAATTTGTCACTTTAATTGGAAAAACTCTTTACCAGTGTGGGTCCCAGCGCGCCCGTAGTGAGACTACTTGGATTCAGCTACTTTAGGAGACTTGAGGTATAGCTGTTCGATGTCCGCAACCCTGAAGTCCCCTTTCTATTCTGTATTTACAGTTTATTTAGCTTCAGACAGTTGTATTTTGTCCAGACTTTATCTGTAGTACTCTAGATGCTCATGTATTCGTGACTCCAGATTCTAGGATATGTTTAGACTTCGTCATTTAGTATCTTATTAGTCTATTTCAAATGATTACGGTTTATTATTGTTAATGCTTTGATTCTAAATTGTTAAAACTGGTTAAGTAACGTAGCTAACGTTGGCTTTCCTAGCAAGTGAAATGTTACGCGCCATCATGATCCCGATGGTGGGATTTCAGGTCATGACAAGTTGGTATCATATCACTAGGTTGCGTAGGTCTCATGAGTCATGAGCAATCTTAGTAGAGTCTGGAGGATCGATATATAGACGTTTGTACTTATCTTCGAGGGGCTATAAGGTTATAGGAAAATTTCACTTCTTTCTTTCTCTATCGTGCGACTTTATTTCGTTACTGAAGTTTTGAACGATTCTATTCTTGTTCTCCTATAGATGGCGAGAACACGAACATTATCTACAACCGGGTAGGAGCCAGAGCCCCTTGTTACAACCACTACCAGGGGTAGGGTCGGAGCTGAGGTAGGGGCCAAGGCAGAGGCAGAGCTCAGCCTAGAGCAAGTGCAGCAGCACCTATTATGGAGCCTCAGATTGATCATGAGGAGATCCCAGTTCAAACAACACCAATAAGACCCGCTCAGATCCCGGAGGGATTTATAGCCACCCCGGTACTTCAGGATGCCCTAGTCCGCTTAGTTGGACTCATAGATAGTGTGGCTTAGGCTGGAGTATTTCCTATGGCACCAGCTGTCTCCCAAGCTAGAGGAGGAGCACAGACTCCTGCCACTCATACTCCGGAGCAAATAGCTTCCATATATTAGACTCCAGCAGTTTCAACAATTTGGGTAGTTCAGCCCGTTGTTGCTACACAGTTCGGGAAGAGGCCCGCGATGTCTTCTGAGGGATTGATGAGGTTGGATAAGTTCACCAAGCTCTTTCCTATTCCTTTTAGTAGTGCACCTTCTGAGGACCCATAGGATTATTTGGATCGTTGCCACGAGGTGTTGCGCAATATGGGTATTGTTGAGACTAATGGGGTCAATTTTGTAGTGTTCCAGATGACCGATTCTACTAAGATGTGGTGGCAGGATTATGTGCAGAGCAGACCAACCGGTTCACCTTCACTTACTTGGGATCCGTTTTCGCAGCTATTTCTGGAGAAGTTCATTCTTTTCACTCTGAGTGAGGAGTACCGCAGGTAGTTCGAGCGCCTTCAGTAGGGTGGCATGATTGTCACCCAGTATGAGACCAGATTTGTGACCTAGCCCATCATGCAACTATCTTGATTCCCACTGATAGAGAGAGGGTTAGAGAGGTTTATTGATGGTCTTACCTTCGGCATGAGGCTTCATATGGCCAAGGAGATGGGGGATGATATCTCTTTCTAGAGGGCTATAGGGATTGCTAGACAGATCGAGATGATTCTTAGTCAGGATAGAGAGACAGTGCTGAGAAGAGGCCTCATCATTTTGGTGGCTTCAGTGGTTCCTCATATGGAGGCAGAGGTTCTTTTCATAGACGCCATCCTCCTAGGCCGATGTAGTTAGCTCTTTAGGTAGCCCACGGTGCTTCGAGTAGCCGTGGTTCTTATGAGTCTGGTCCTAATCAGCCAGCATTCATTACACCTTCAACTCATATCAGTGCACTAATGCTACAGAGTTACTATAGTGGTTAATCCGGGACGTCAGGGTCAGTCTCAACTTCAGCAGCCTCAGCAGCCGAGAGAGTGCTTTGAGCATGGAGGTACATGTCACATCAGGAGGTATTGTTCTATGGTGATGAGTAGCAGACCTCATTAGAGTTCTCGTGCCATTATGCCAGCATCGGTTGCTCCACCGTCCGCACAACTAGCTAGAGGTGGGGGTCAGGCTGCTAGAGGTGGAGGTTAGGCCATTAGAGATGGAGGCTAGCCAGCTAGAGGCCGCCCAAGGGGTGGAGGTCAGAGTGGTGAGGCCCAACCCCGTTGTTATGCATTCCCAGCCAGACCTAAGGTAGAGTCATCTGACGCCATCATCACAGGTATTGTTTCGGTTTCCTATAGGGATGCCTCAATTTTATTTGACCCGGGCTCTACTTATTCATACGTGTCCTCTTACTTTACTTCATATCTAGTTATGCCTCGTGATTCTTTGAGTGCTCATGTCTATGTGTCCACGTCTGTGAGAGATTCTATTGTAGTAGATCGTGTCTATCGCTCGTGTTTGGTTTCTATCGGGAACTTTGCGACTAGTGTAGACCTTCTACTTCTTGATATGGTGGACTTTGATGTTATTTTTGGCATGGATTAGCTCTCACCTTATCACGCTATTTTGGCCTGCCACGCCAATACGGTGACTTTAACCATGTCAGGCCCAGATTAGAGTGGAGGGGGACTCCTGGCCATTCTACCAGCATGGTTATTTCTTATGTGAAGGCTCAACATATGATCGAGAAGGGGTGTCTAGCATATTTGGTGTATATCTGTGATCCTAGTGCAAAGGTTCCTTTTATGGATTCAGTACCAGTTGTGAGTGAGTTTCCAAAGGTGTTCCCTGCAGATTTGTTGGGGATGCCACCCGACAGAGATATCGCCTTCTATATTGACTTGGCTCTGGGCACTTAGACCATTTCTATTCAACCATACCGTATGTCCCCAGCTAAGTTGAAGGAACTGAAGGAGCAATTGAAGGATTTGATTGATAATGGATTCATTACACCAAGTGTCCCGCCCTGGGGTGCACTAATGTTGTTCGTGAAGAAGAAAGATAGTTTGATGAGGATATGTATTGATTTTTGGTAGTTGAACAAGGTCACTATCAAAAATAAGCATCCATTGTCGAGGATTGATGATTTATTTGATCAACTTCAGGGTGGTAAATGTTTGTCGAAGATTGATCTGAGATCTAGCTACCATCAGTTGAATATTAGGGCCTCGGATGTCCCTAAGATAGCTTTTCGGACTTGGTATGCTCATTATGAGTTCCTAGTGATGTCATTTGGCTTGACAAATTCCCCAACCGCATTTATGGATTTGATGAACTGGGTATTCAAGACCTATTTGGATTCATTTTTGATCGTCTTCATTGATGATATTTTGGTCTACTCCTGCAGTCAAGAGGAGCATGAACATCATCTGCATATCATACTTTAAACTCTGAGAGATAGTCAGTTATATGCCAAGTTTTCAAAGTGTGAGTTTTAGTTGGATTCGGTTGCCTTTCTGGGGCATGTGATATCTTTCGAGCGCATTAAAGTGGATCCTAAGAATATTAAGTGTCACGCTCCAAACTCGGGGAGCGCGACCGGTGCTCAACTGAGTGAACCCGGCCGAGCAAGCCTGCTAGATACTTTCTACCCCAAACTCACTCATGGAAAAAAAGGTGACATATATTCATTAATTAGACAATAGGGAGATCATGAATATAATACCAAAACCTTTCTATTAGTTACTTCACTTTTAAGTCTCAAAATACACATATTCTTATAATTGAGTGGAACAAGTGATCAAAACACAACATAACTTGTTTGACTTTTCTAGCACCCATGTACAAGCCACATAGTGTTTACGGAGCCTCTAAAAGATACAAAAGAGTGTTATGATAGTGCCGGCAACAAGGCCCCGGTTATACCTCAAAACGTGATAATAATATGAACAAAAGATATAATACATGACCCCGAGATGAAGTGGGGCTCACCAAGTCTGATGGGAAGAGGATGTACCACTATCGTTGATCAACACTGCCTGCTATGGAACCACCTGCATCCATTTAAAGATGCAGTTCCCCCGGCAAAAGGGACGTTAGTACCGTCAAATAGTACTAGTATGTAAAACTAAATATCATCTCAATAGAATGAATAATAATACAAGGGGGAACAGTAAAGAATTCAATAAGAGCTTCAAATAATACTAAAAAATCAAGTTAAGGATCACATAAGTTTTCAAGTCAATTTCCATGTTATTAGGTAGGGTGACCTTTAGTGCTGATATACCATAATTCACAATACCGTCGTATTCTTACACGGAGTCCGATCACGACCCGATCGGCTAGGTTGTCTCATTTGAGACATCAACTATAAGTACAATTTCATTATACTTTCCAGCACAGTCACCACCATGTGTGCGGCATGGCATCCGATCACGGCCCGATCGGCTAGGCCGTCTCACCCGAGGCATTACCTTTTTCAGTCGATCATCTCACATCATACTTCTTTCACATCCTTTCAATTTATTTGCACTAGTGGCCACAATTATAAGGTCACTCTTGGCACTTGGCCGTATTTCATGATTCCAGTTTCCCCTTTTCACATTCAAACATCATTATTATTATCAACAACAATAAGGCTTCCCATTCAAGACATTAAATTCACATATGAGTAATTTGAGAATCTTAGGCACATAGAGGCTTTTCATACAATTTGGCATAACAACCTTTATTTCGATCTAGACTTGAAGTCTTAATATTTTTAACATATATTCCATATTTTGAACACATGCTCAATGATAAGGTGATATGATGAATCATTTACAATACGTGTTGAGCATATATCCTTCAATACAAGCACATTCGGAATAGCCAATTCTATTATAGTCAATTTGGGACTTATACCAATTACATGAACACCGTGGGATTCGATTCTAAGAAGAAGGGGGTTTAGCCAAGATACCTCAATGGAGCTTCTTTAAACTCTAAAATATTCCGAAATTCTTAGCACTTCGATCTATTTTAGAAATATAACAAGCTGGACCAAAATTAGAAAGATGGTCATGATTCTAGCTCATTTGAGCACATTATCAAACACTAGGTGGGCATTAATATTTTTAAGACTCTTTTTGTGAAAGATTCCATCATTACCCAACCCATTCTCTACTATTTTTAGATCACAACCTCCCCACATTCTTTGATAACACATGCATGCAAGATAACAACCCCACACCCAAGAATTGTCTTTCTAATTATCCCCCTTTTTAAAAGTTTTTTGAAATTAAGAGCTAGGGCATAGATTCTTACCTTTATGATGAAGACTTTCTTGATAATCTTAAAGGATTGAGCAAAAATTGTTGGATATTAGGTTGAAGGTTACTTCCCCACTCTAAGAACTCTTTCTCACTCTAAAAATATCAGAAATTTGCTCAAAATTGGACTATGGCATATGTTTTATCGAAGTAGGGTCGGGTTTAAAAACCCAAAAATGAAGCTTCGGAACAAAGTATGCGGTCGCATATGGAACCGCAGAATGGATATGCGGTCCGCATATCAGCCACACAATTTGGTGACAAAAATTATAAAATATCAGCCCGGGTCTGCGGTGGTTATGCAGCTCGCAGACCTGTTCTACGGTCGCATAATGCACCGCAAAACCTCCCTCCGCAAAAATCCTAAGGCTGAATATACGATCAAAGTAAGGCCCGCGAAATGGTTATGCGGTCGCATAATTGGCCACGAAGTTGACATCAAAATGGCCCAAGTAGCTGCTTCACTCTGCAGCCATTCTGCGGCTCGCAGAGTGATTATGCGGCCGCATAATAGGCCGCAGAAATGCCTATTTCTGCAAAATATCTTCCTTCAACTCCCCAACGTACTGTTCAATCTAAAAAGTCCGAACCACGGAACCTCTACGCCTACCCCGGCATCACGGAACCTCAATTTTTAGGAAAACTTTTACGGGGCCTTACATTAAGGCAGTTTAGAACTGGCCTAGACCTACTTCAACTATAGAGATTTGGAGCTTCCTAGGTTTGGCATGTTATTATCACCGGTTCGTGGATGGGTTTTCATCTATTACAGCCCCATTTACTAGATTGACCCAGAAGGGTGCCCATTCAGGTGGTCTGATGAGTGTGAGGAGAGCTTTCAGAACCTCAAGACTGCATTGACTATATCTCCAGTATTGGTGTTGCCTACAGGTTTGAGGTCTTACACTGTGTATTGTGATGCATCACGTATTGAGCTTGGTGCGATATTGATGCAAGACAGTAGGGTGATTGCCTATGCGTCTCGACAGTTGAAAGTTCATGAGAAGAACTAACCCCTTCATGACTTAGAGTTGGAAGCTGTGGTTTATGTATTGAATATTTGGAGGCATTACCTCTACGGCATGTCGTGTGAGGTATTCACAAATCATCAGAGTCTACAACACTTGTTTAGGCAAAAGGATCTAAACTTGAGGCAATTGAGTTGCTTAGAGCTGCTAAAACATTATGATATCACCATTTTGTACCATCCCGAGAAGGCCAATGTGGTGGACGATTCCTTGAGCAGAAAGGCTGAGAGTATGGGTAGCCTTGCATATATTCCAGTTGGTGGGAGACTGCTAGCATTGAATGTTCAGGCTTTGGCCAATCATCTCGGGAGGTTAGATGTTTCGGAGCCCAGCCGAGTTATTGCTTGTATGGTTTCTCGGTCTTCTTTTTATGAGCGTATCAGGGAGCATCAGTATGACGACCCCCATTTGCTTATTCTTAAGGACATAATGCAGCAAGGCAATGCCAAGGAGGTTACTATTAGAGATGATGGGGTGTTGCGGATGCATGGTCGGATTTGTATGCCCAGTGTAGATGGGTTGCATGAGTTGATTCTTGAGGAGGCCCATAGTTCGCGGTATTCCATTCATTCGGGTGCCGCCAAAATGTATCAGGATTTGAGGTAGCATTATGGATGGAGAAGAGTGAAGAAATATATTTTAGAGTATGTGGCTCGGTATTTGAGCTGCCAAAATGTGAAATACGAGCATCAGAGGCCGGGCGATTTGCTTTAGAGACTTGAAATTTTTGAATGGAAGTGGAAGCATATTACCATGGATTTCGTTGTTGGGCTCCCACTGACTTTGAAGAAATGTGATGCAATGTGGGTCGTTTTGGATAGGTTGACCAAATCGGCGCATTTCATTCCGATGGCAGCTGTGTATTCTTCAGAGCAGCTGGCTCAGATCTATATCTGGAAAATTGTTCATCTTCATAGTATGCCGGTGTCTATTATCTCTGATCGAGGCACATAGTTCACATCGCATTTCTAAAGAGTCATGTAGTGTAATCTAGGCACACGAGTTGAGTTGAGTACAACATTTCACCCCAGACGGACGGGCAGTCTGAGCGCACCATTCAGATCTTGGAGGATATGCTACGTGCTTGTATTATGGATTTTGGGGGTTCATATGATCAGTTTCTACCGCTTGCTGAGTTCGCCTACAACAGCAGCTACCAATCGAGTATTCATATGGCTCTTTATGAGGCCTTATATGGTAGGGGACGTCGTTCTCTAATTGGTTGGTTTGAGTTGGGAGAGGCTGGATTGTTGGACACTGATTTAGTTCGGGATGCCTTGAAGAAAGTCAAGTTGATTCAGGATCCACTTTATATAGCCCAGTCTAGATAAAAGAGTTACGCTGATCGGAGGACTCGTGATGTAGCATTCATGGTGGGAAAGAGGGTCTTTCTGCAGGTTTCACCCATGAAAAGGGTTATGAGGTTCAGGAAAAAGGGAAAGTTGAGCCCTAGGTATATTGGTCCTTTTGAGATCCTTGATAGAGTTCGTGAGATGTCCTACAGACTTGCATCGCCACCCAGCTTATCAGCAGTTCACCTAGTGTTCCATATTTCCATGCTCCAGAAGTATTTTGGTGATCCGTCCCATGTATTAGATTTTAGCTTAGTCCAATTGTACAAGGATTTGACTTTTGATGAGGAGTCGGTGGCTATTCTAGTCCGGCAGGTCTAGAAGTTGAGGTCTAAGAGTTATTCTCTTATGAGAGTTCAGTGGAGAGGTCAGTCGATCGAGGAAGCTATGTGGGAGTCCGAGTCTGACATGCGGAGCAGATACCCACACCTTTTCACCGGTCCATGTACTTTTCTATGTCCGTTTGAGGACAAACGTTTCTTTTAGAGTGGAGAATGTGGCGCCCCGATAGGTCATTTTGAGTGCTAGCCCTTATTTTTGTGATCCGAGACCCTTATTAGCTTCATTTGATATTTCTTGATATGCATGCATGGTTCATGTCGCTTTTGAAAAACTTTTATGTGAAAATTTGAAGAAAATATGATTTTTGGCTTTAAAACAACTTGAGTCGATTACGATCAATATTTTGTGAAAGTGACTCCGGATCAGTGTTTTGATGATTCCGGTAGGTATGTATTGTAATTTTGGACTTGGGCGTACGCCCGAAATTAAAATTAGAGGTCGCTAGGGTGATTTGACTCATTTTGCTGAAAGCTAATAATTTGAAAGTTTGGAAATTTCCTAGGGTTGACCGTAGGTTGACTTTATGGCTATCGGGTTTGGATTGTGATTTTGGGACTTGGTGTAGGTATGGCTTTTTATTTGAAACTTGTCTGCAAAATTTGGTGCAATTAGGAATTGGTTTGATATGGTTCGGATGCTTAGTTGTGCTTTTAGTTGTTATTGAGTTTCCCTTTGAAATTTCATGCATTTTAATGTTCGATTTGTAGTTTTAGATGTTATTTTGGTAATTTGATCGCACAAGCGACTTTGTATGATGTTATTACAGTTGTGTGCATATTTGATTTAGAGCCCGAGGTGCTCGTGTGAGTTTCAAACACGTTTCAGATGAGTTTGAAAAGTTTGAGGACTACTGGTGCAGAGTTAACTTCTGGTGTCTGATGCAGATCTCGTAATTGCGAAATCTGGCTCGCATTTGCGAGCAGGAATTGGGATTGGTGACCTTGCATTTTCGAGTAATGGGTTTGCTTTTGCGAACTATGATAGTCGCTTTTGCGAAGATAATGGTCACATTTGCGATCGCATGCGACTTCAGTCAACTTCGCTTTTGCGAAGTTTTTAGAGCAATTGCGGGGGGGG
>AWOL01S0026335.1:2856-18910 GCA_000715115.1 Nicotiana otophora | reverse complement strand
ATTGAAAAACCTTGTTGTTGTTGATGACGATGATGACGTTTGAAAGTGGAAAACATATGGGCAACAATTGAGTTCATAAGCTTTTAGGCAATTCTATTTTCAAAGTCAATTTTGGAACAGTTGAATCAAAGCTCCTTTCATAACCTTTCTCACATCATTTTATTTCATTGGCACCATTGGCCACAAGTATAACTTTCACTCTTGGCACGTTGGCCACAATTTATATCCCCAATTCACTTATTTCACTTCCAACCATCTTTATAGATTATCAACAATAAGACATTTCCAATCATGACTTTAGATACACATATGAGCAATTAAGAGTCTTAAACATATTGAGTTTTTCTAACAAAGTTTGGCATACTAGCTTTCATTTGAAGCACGACTCAAAGCCATAATATTTTAACACATATATCATTCTTGAACACATTCCCGAAGGATAACATAATATGATAGGACCATTCAGAACACATTTTGAATACATAATTATCGACATTTTGCTTACTCAGGACGATTGAATTTATTGGGAACAACTCAAAACATGAGAATAAGTAACTTGAACCAACCATACTTGAAACTTACGGGAACATCTTGGAATTCAATTATAAGAGAATAGTTTAGCCAACATACCTTGCTTTGAGCTTTTATTAAATTACTACAATGTTCCATAAATCCTAGCAACTTAAATCTAATTTGAAACATAACAAAAGTGAACCATAATTAGGAAGATATTCTTGGTCTCAGGTCATTCGAGCATTTTGTTCAAATACCAGGTGTGCAAATTGGTCACAAGGTTCTTCCACACGATTTATTTCAATTCACAACCCTATCCTTACTTATATGAGCTTAATAATCTTCCCACAAACCTTATTAGTAAATGAATGTATAAATAATACTCTTACATCCAAGAATCATACTCCCCATCACCCATCTTTTACCCCAAACTCGAAATTGAAAACTAGGGACTGATCCTTACCTCTTGACTGAAGATCTTGTGAGATTTTCCTGTTGGATTTCAAAGGTTTGACTAGATCTTAATGAACAAAGCACTTGATCTTCTTCCTCCCTCAAGAACACTCTCACTCCTTTCTAAAAATATCAGATTTTTGCCTTTAAAATGAGCCTTAAAGGCTTTTTATCAAAATGGGGTCGGGTTATAAAAATAGGAAAATGAACCCTCCGAACTAAGGTTCGCTGTCGCAGAATGGACCGCAGAACAGGTATGCGGTCCGCACAATGGACCGTGAAACTGGTGCCTAGAACTGGGATAAACTGGTCAGTTATGCGACCATTTTGCAGCCCGCAGAATTGGCCGCAGAATCACACTCTTCCAGTCTTTGGTAATTGGGTCATAACGTCTTGTAGGATTATCCAACTGATGAACAGTTTAAAGCGTTAGAAAGTAGAATCGAAGTTCTTTCATTTGTTATGTAGTTAATCACATAAATCCCTTTATATATGTAGATATGGTCATCCAAAGTTTGGTCTTGATCGTACTCATTTGGAACTTTAGTCTATCATGTAATTTCCAACTTGGCTTGGACTTAGGGCTCTCCTTAGACCCCACATCACTTATAATGTGCCTCGTACACTTATTATCATATCCAATTGATATCCATCATATTAATAGTCCTCGTCTGCATACAAAATAATATAATTAACACACATCAACTTTCTTAATAGCGCTTATGTACTGCAAAATTTTTCGGGGTGCTACATTCTCCCCCACTTAAGAACATTCATCCTCGAATGAGGACTAGAGTCCGTCCCCAAACACTTAACATAACTCGTTTCTTCTTCCACACATCTTATGCTCCCAAGTATTACTAACTCCCAAAATTTTCAGAAATTTTGGCAAAGTGTCCCTTGTAATCTGGCGTATCCACCTGCAAGAGTAACACCAAAACAACTCCTAAAAACACACCCACAACACAACAAATCATCATAACATACAAATAATATAAATTTCAACATTACCGCCATTACATTATCAAAAGTAATATTTGGACATGAACTGCACATATTTAAATCGTAACACAAAGAAAGTACCTTTCGATCCACAGTCATTTGACTATACACTCAAGTGAGAAGATTTTATTTACTTAACACTTTTGGCCCTCAAGATGGCCTTCTCGACTTACAGACTTTGCCATAACACATCAACGTAGACAATCTCAACTCTTGGACTTATCCAACAAAGATGGCAAATAGATACCCCTCATAATCAGATTATCCATTAACTTCACCTTCACTAGCTTTCACCGGAATGGAAGACAAAGTATTTCCAACTACCTTCTTAGACATAGACACATGAAACACCGGGTACACGGAGGACAATAATAGGGACACATCATACTCATAGTTTGGCCTATTTTCTTCAAGATTTCATAAGTCCTAATGTGACTACACATACTTTACCTTCCTTAACAATTTGACCAATATATTCATAGTTAAAATCTTGAGAATAACCCGTTCACTTTCTTCAACTCTAAATCCCTACGCCGAACACCCAATTAAACTTTTGGCGACCTCCAACAATTACTCTAAGGTGTGCTAGCTTGCATATGAACATAAAATTACCTATCCAATATATTTGATCACGGGATGACGCTTCTTCTTTGACATGTTTGAATCTTCAACCCCCATAGGTTAATATATCTATATATATATAGGAAAAGCGAGGTCCTAGATTGGGCTGGAATGTGTTTTATTTCAAGATTCCATCAATGTACTAGTAGGGCATTTCAGGTGGTTATATCCTAAGAGACATGACGGTTACTACCAATAGTGCTTACATGGTTAATCATTGTGATGACATCATTGATTCGATAAATGATNTGTTTTTTATTTCAAGATTCCATCAATGTACTAGCAGGGCATTTCAGGTGGTTATATCCTAAGAGACATGAAGGTTACTACCAATAGTGCTTACATGGTTAATCATTGTGATGACATCATTGATTCGATAAATGATGCATAGAGTTGCCTAGTTGGCATTAATAATGTAGGGACCATGTACATGATCTTAAGATGTAAAAGAAGTGAGTCTTTTTAGACTGTGATCTATGGGAGGCATGATCGGGAGGATAAAGACATTAGCATCGGTTATTCTTGGAAGAGTATGAGTCATGAAAAGGACAAAAATAATTGTTTCATTCCATATGTGCCTTGTTCAGCAATAGTAGGCCTCAAAGAGAAATATCCAAGTATGTGAAAGCAGTCGCCTCTTGGAATGTAGAGAAAATCAGTTTACCTCGAAGTGAGAATATTCTGGCACCCTGAATGTGATATGGGTTTCAAAATACATGTAGTTTCATTACGCTCTTAAGATTAAATAACTTAAGGAATAAATATTCCAGAAGCCAATGAAGATGAAAAAAGAAGTTGAACACTTGTGAGATTATTATCATTCTGACAGTTTAACCCTTGCCAATAGTTGATCCTATATGAGAGGACTAGAGATACGACAAACTTGTCTTTCAAATCAATATTCTCATGATATGTGCCAAAATCTGAAAGCATCTAATTTCAACCTTTCACGAGTGAAACCACATAGCTAGGGCATCTTAATATTGGGGTGAAATCATATATTGGTTAGAGAGAATGAATAATTTGCTATGAGCCAGACATGTTTCTACCATAATAACTCTCAAGCTGCCATACCAGGCAACTTCATGGGAAACTACAATACTAGGAACAAAGTGAGCCACTTACTGCGGAATGATCTAAGTGGACATGAAAGTCATACCGAGATGGGCCAACAAAAAAGATCTTCCTTTGACGAATTTGTGAAAATCTCAAATTTCCCAGAAACCTTTTTGCGGACAATTGACTCCTTTTAATTGACATGTACACATATGATAGACGCTGAGACATTCTCTCATGTTACTACACAGTGAAAAGGTTTCATGATAACATTCACAAAGGCGTAAGGTGATTGTTCAAACTATAGGAGCCACATACACTGGAGAGAAAAATAGTGGCTCAAGAAGGATCTTAACACTAGGCCGCTATACATTGGATTTGATACCGCATAGGTAAACATTATGACGATGCATGCATAAGCATAAGTGAGCAGATGTTATCCATTTGAATCAGAAGGTCCTATAAGAAATTCATCAAGTATAGCCCTTTTTTGAGAACTTGGGGAAATAAATGGGTAGTATTAGCCTAGGGTTATACCTCATGTCGAGGAAATAATTCTAGAGCACAATTCCAGAAGATGTTATAAATACGATAATTTGTGACAGAGTGGCTTCACGAATAATGCGTCTCATTCAGAAAGTAAGTACATGGAATGTTTTGTGATTCAACGTCTTGTTAAGATCATATTTATGTATATATCAGGAGAAAAAATCTCTGTAACAGTTTCTGTATGTGCCGTGGGAATTTCCCAAGCCTGCCACCCTTAACACACTCCTGAGCATACTCACAACATGGCGCAAAATATTCCCGCCCGCATATCGGGCAGACCGGACTAGGTGTACCCACCCTATGGCATTTGTTCTTCTTGTGCCCTCTCATTCCACTACCATAACATATTTCAAGAGTCATCCAACACGTCCCCAAGTGGCACTTCTTCCAAATATAGCATTCCATTTAAATGGAACAAACAAACCTCTTTCGTTTCTTAGGTGTTCTCACCACATGATCTGGTGGCGTGTTCACATTAATAGAGACAAGGACTTTTTCTCCTAGCAACTGGTTTTTTCATCCCCTCCTTGCTAGCTCGAACTCGTAGGTTGCTCATTAGGAAAATGAGACATGACGAGGAAATTAGCTTCCTATCTTGAGCTATATTGCACGATCTGGAGTACCAAAGAAGTGTGAAATTCCTAAATTTCCATGTAGCCTCCTCAATATAGATGTGGTCGACAACACACCGATAAGAAGGACTCTACTAGACACGGCTTTGAGACATACTAGGATACATTAAAACCTAGCTTTGATACTAAGTTTGTCACGCCCCAAAATTGAGCAATGCGAAGGGCGCTCAACCGAATGAACCCGGCCGAGCAAGCCTGTTAGATTTTCTTCTACCCAAACTCATCCATGAATGAAGAGGAGATGTACTCCGTTAATCATACATGGATTAACGGAGTAGAGCTCATAGTACAAAATACAACGTAAGATGACTTAAAGCCCGAAATAGAGTAGAGCTCGACCAAACCTGCTGCATAGAGAGTAACTGCTAATGAGGACCAAAGTTGTCCGCTGATGAACCACCTGCATCCATTGAAGATGCAGCGCCCCCGGCAAAAGGGACATTAGTACATATGGAATAGTACTAGTATGTAAAGCTAATTGTCCTCTTTCAAAATAGAATGCTAACATAAAAGGTAAAACCATGAAAACAACAATCAATAATCAATGATATCCAATTTCCATGCTAAGACATATTAATTTCAAAAATACGAAGATCATATTATTTTAGGTTGGGATATCTTTAGCACCAATATACCATTGTTAGCAATATCACCGTTCACAATACCAGTGTTCACAATACCAATACCACCGTACTTTTAGCACAGAGTCCGATCATGACCTGATCGGCTAGGCCATCTCATTTGAGACATCAACCACAATCACAATTTCAATTACAATTTCAAACACAATCACCACCATGTGTACGGCATGGCATTCAATTACGACTCAATCGGCTAGGCCATCTCACCACAATGTCGTGTGGATCGACATCATCCTTTACTATCAATCATCTCATCCCAACTAAGGGGAAATAACTTTATCACATCAATCTCATCCCAAATAAGGGGATTAATCATAATCCACTCCTACACCGAAACGTGTAGTTTCGGGGTTAGGTTATTTCAACCTACCCTTCCTCGGTGACTATCGATACTTCCAAAAATATTTTTTGGTTTGCACACAAAGATAACATAAATACAAATATATTTACCTCATCATATTTCACATTCTATAAATCTCTATTAGTACTTTGAACCATTCACAACAGCAATATTCCCTTGGCTCTTTTGGCCATTCACAAGATTCATTATTCAAGGCAAGATGGCCGTATTTGATCTTCCATACTTTCATTTCATCCCTCTCATTTATCATCATCATAAATATCAACACATCTAATATTCCAAAAATTACAACTTTAAGTTCATTAGGCAATTGAAGCACAAGTTAAAGTCATAAACGAGTAACACATCATTTACTATGGAAACACTTTTCCACAAAACTGAAAGTACACAATTTCCACCCAAGAATATGTAAGAAGCCAAAACACATTGAAACTACTTACAAAGCATAACATTAGTTAAAACAGACACATATGGGCATCCCCAATTCACTTATTTCACTTCCAACCATCTTTATAGATTATCAACAATAAGACATTTCCAATCAAGACTTTAGATACACATATGAGCAATTAAGAGTCTTAAGAATATTAAGTGTTTCTCACACAGGTTGGCATACTAGCTTTCATTTGAAACACGACTCAAAGCCATAACATTTTAACACACATATCATTCTTGAACACATTCCCAAAAGATAACATAATGTGATAGGAACATTCAAAATACATTTTGAATACATAATTCTCGACACTTTGCTTACTCAGGATGATTGAATTTATTGGGAACAACTCGGAACATGAGAATAAGAAACTTGAACCAACCATACTTGAAACTTACGGGAACATCATGGAATTCAATTATAAGAGAGTAGTTTAGCCAACATACCTCGCTTTGAGCCTTTCTTAGATTACTACAATGTTCCCAAAATCCTAGAAACTTAAATCTAATTTGAAACATAACAAAAGTGAACCATAATTAGGAAGATATTCTTGGTCTCAGGTCATTCGAGCATTTTATTAAACACTAGGTGTGCAAATTGGTCACAAAGTTCTTTCACAAGATATATTTCAAATCACAACCCAATCCATATTTATTTGAGCTCAACAATCTTTCCACAAACCTTATTAGTACATGAATGTATAAATAATACTCCTACACCCACGAATCATACTCCCCATCACCCATATTTTACCCAAACTCGAAATTGAAAACTAAGGTTTGATCCTTACCTCTTGAGTGAAGATCTTATGAAATTTCCTTGTTGGATAGCAAATCTTTGACAAGATCTTGATGAACAAAGTAGTTGTCTTTCTTCTTCTCTCAAGAACACTCTCACTTCTCTAAAAATTTCAGGTTTTTGTCTTTAAAATGAGCCCCAAAGGCTATTTATCCAAATGGGGTCGGGTTACAAAAATAGGAAAATGAACTCTTCGAACTCAGATCTACGGTCATAGAATGGACTGCAGAACGGGTATGCGGTCCACACAATGGACCGCAAAACTAGTGCCCAGATCTGGGCTAAACTGGTTTGTTCTGTGACCATTATGTAGTCACAAAATTGGCTGTAGAATCACATTTTGCCAGCCTTTGGTAAGTTTGTCATAACTACTTGTAGGAGTGTCCAAATAAAGAACGGTTTGAGGAGTTACAAACTAGACTCAAAGGTCTTTCATTAGAAAGGATGTTCATAATATAACTCCTTATATATATGTAGATATGGTTGTCCAAAATTTGGTCTTGTGCGTACTCATTTGGAACTTTAGTCTATCATGTAATTTCCAACTTAACTTAGACTTAGAGCTCTCTTTAGACCCCACATCACTTATAATGTTCCTTGTACACTTATTATCATATCCAATTGATATCCATCATATAAATAGTCCTAGTCCGCACACAAAATAATATAATTAGTACACATCAACATTCTTAATAGTGCTTAGGTATTTCAAACTTTTCCAGGGTGCTACACAACAACCCAAACCTATAACTGTTCATGCTTTTCTATCAAACCCATCAACTCATATCTAATGAACTTAGAGTTTACAATCATTAATCCAATGCTATAATCATATAGAGGGTGAACGTTCAATCATCTTGAATTCGAGTTCTAGGGTTTCGTTTCTCAACAACAATGTCTCAATTGAATACTTAATGATTTGAATGGTTTAGCCATATTAATAAGGTGTTGGTGAATTGAAATAAACTTAGAATCAACATTAGAACTTACCTTGGATGATAGAGAGACCTTGGAGGACATTGGGTTCTAGAGATCTTCCCTTTCTATAGAAAATTTATGGGTATGGGTATAGGGAACAAGGTAGGGCTTTAAAAACTACCCTACAGGTGCGCGCCCATGCAGTTGAGTGCCCAACCGCACACCTGAACATGCAACAAAGGAGGTGGCACTACAACTTGTGCGTTTCCGTGCATGTGATGGCTGAGTGCGTAGCTGAGCATGCAGACTGCGCATTGTCCAGTAAAAACATATAAATTATTACATGAATATCCGTTCATGCATTTCAAAGGACTACAACTTTAGTACTTTATGTTTTCTTGAATTCCTAATAAATTTTTAGTTGATCAGGCTAGAAGACAGACATTCCATAAACTTTGTCGATTTTATTGAATCTTATGCACGTCACTCTTTGTACTCATTTTACACGTTCATTCCTAATCAAAATATATGCAGTGTTACATGAAAATCTAGCTGAGGAAGGGAATAGCTTTGGGAATAGAATATATACTTGGGAGGAAGAAAAGTGACCTGAGAACTTCTGGGTGTCTGGGGAACAAAGTGATCAGTTTTCGTGAGGTTTATTTGTTCTTTAAAAGACACAATCTCTTTCTGCTATTACTGGAAGAAATGGAAAAGAGAAGTACCGGCGGATAAATATTGTACTGCAAGCCTGCTAATTTGTGCTCTAAGGCTTTAATGAGTTCTGCATGCTGAGAAGGCTTCTCTACAGCCTATTGAACGTTTTTCTCAATAGTTTTCCACTTTTCTAAGCATTGTATTGTGAGCGTGTGCAACATTTTTAAAAGTGCTATCTATGTTGTTCAAGATTCTATTTTGAGAAATAGAATATTCGGACTGCCAATTTATTATTGATTCAATATCACTAGATGGTCATTTTTTTCTTGAGGGGAAAATAACATTCTTTTGGAGGATATTGGGGGCATGATCTGCACCATCTTTACTAAAATGTTTAAGAGGTGGAAGATCATGGTATTGTAATGAAACGATCGGTCTTTTTGTATATTGTAGCCATGTTACCCTATTTATTCTCTGTTCTATGTTTATTTGTGGTTATGTGACTTTCGGGGTGGTTAGATTTGTTTCGGGGGAAGCTTTGGAGTTAATCGGGACACTTAGTCACAATGTTAAAAGCTTAAGTTGAAAGAGTTAACAAGATTTTGGCTTTCAGGTAGACAACTATTTAATGGAGTTTTGACGGTTCTAATAGATTCGTATAGTTATTTTGGACATAGGCGTGTGTTTGGATATTGATTCGAAGGTCCGTAGGTTTGTTTGGGGAATTTTGGCAAAGGTTGAAGGATTGGAAGTTTGAGAGGTTTGACCGAGCGTAGAAGTTTTTGGTATCGGGTTTGGATTTTGGTTCCTAGAGTTGGAATAGGTCTCTTGTCTCATTTGGGGCTAGTGTGCAAAATTTGAGGCCATTCGAAGTTTATTTGATGCGGTTCGGCAACATATTTAGAAGTTTGAATTTCATTTATTTCATTAGGCTTGAATTGAGGTGTGATTCATGATTTTGATGTTGTTTGATGTGATTTGAGGCTTTGACTATGTTTATATCATGCTTTAGGAGATGTTGGCATGTTTGGATGGTGTCCTGAGGGCCTTAGGTGCGATTCAGATTGAAATTCGGACTTAAAGAAATGTTGATGGCTTCAAGTCTGCTGTAAGCGCACCTACGAGGTACTGGCAGCAGGTGTGGCAACTTGTGCGCTTCTACGAGGTCGGCATGGTTGAGGAGAGGTTTCAGATATGAAGGGGTTCCTATATAAGTGGATGTGCTTCTGCGCATGAAGGTCTGCAGGAGAGGGGTTTGGTTGGAAGCGGGAAAGGCGCAGGTGCTAGGTAGGTTACGCATCTGCGAGATCGTAGATTCGGTCAGTTGAGGGAAGAAGCGATAATGGGTGTATTTTTGTGAATCCGTAAGTGCGAAACAAGTACAACAGGAGAGGTCCCACATGTGCGTTAATGTGGCCGCAAGTGCATAAGGTCTGGGACTTAAGTGAAGCTCGCAAGTGCGAGATTGTGACCACATAAGCAGTGATTTTGATCATAGATGCAATTTCACTGACAGATCTTATATGTCAAAGGGTTTGGTAGTTTTCTCATTTTGGAGTTGTGGAGTTCGGCTAAGGCCAATATTTGGAGTACTATTCACCATAATCGAAGAGGTAAGTGAAGATTCATCATTTGTATTGATAAATATTGATTATTACACCTACTTTATCTGATGTTGAAGTGACATTTGGGTGTTTTAGACTATGTTGTTGGAGAGTGTGATGTGATGACTTTAGGGTCAATTTGTGGCTGGAATTAAATATTTTTGATATGGCTGGACTCGTAATTGTGTAAGGACCCGTAAAACGTTTACCCAAAAATTTGAGGTTTCGTGGTGCCAATTAAGATTCCTGCGTTATTATAGTAGAAATTCCTGGCAGCGAGCTTGCTTGCCGCGGTTCGGACTTTTTGGATTGAACAGTACCCTACGGACTGAGAGGAAAATAGTTTGCAGGAGAACGAGTTTCTGCGGCCCATTATGCGGCCGTATAATCACTCTGTGGACCGCATAATGGCCGTAGAGTGAAGCAGTACGTTGGCCAGCTTGAGGTCACTCGGACCGCATGTCGATCTCATAATCCCTCTTGGGTTTTTGCGGAGGGAGTCCTGCTGTGCATTATGCGACTGCAAAACGAGTATGCAGACTGCATACTGGTAGCATAACTGAGCCATAAGTTCAGGCCCCTGAGGGCCATTTCTGCGGTCACTTTGCGGACCGTATAACCATTATGCGGTCGCATATGCGACCGCAGACCTGTGTCGGGGCATCCATTTTCTTAATTTAAAACCCGACCCCCATTCCGTTAAAACACCCCCTTTAGTCTATTTTGTGCTTATTGTCTGATACTATAGAGTGAGAGAGGGAGCCTTAGAGTGAGAAGGTAACCCTCATCAATTATTCTTCAATTCGTGCTTGAAACTTTGAAGATTATCAAGGAAAGCAATCTAGGCCTCCATCCTAGAGGTAAGAATCTATAACCTAGCCCTAAGTTTTTGAAACTTATACTGAAGTCCATGGGTATGAGGGTTGTTTATCTTGCATGCATGTGTGGTAAAAAGAGTGTGGAAAAGGGAACTAGAACCATGAATGTTTTCCTAATTTTGGGTTCAATTTGTATATTGCTAAAACAGATTGAGGTTGCTGAGGGTTCCGAATAATTATAGAGTCTAAAGAAGCGCAATTGAGGTATGTATGGCTAACTCTCTTCTTCCTAGAATCGAACTCCTGGTGTCCGCATATTTGGTGTAAGTTCCGGCTTGATCATACTAGAATTGTTGGCCTTAGTGTGTTGGGTTGGAAGATTCATGTTTCCTAATTGTTTTAGATGTTTACCATGTCATCATGCTATTTGAGAACGTGACTATGATTTTCCAAGCTCCTTCCCTTATGTGTGAAATGCCTTACGTGATATTACTTATCAACATGAATGATGATGTTATTTGAACAAATGAAAAGGAAAGACTTGAATTGTAAAATGTTCCCAAGTGCCAAGAACTACTTAATAAATGAGGTTGTTTGTGCCATGTAATGAAGATGGGAAAGAAATGTGAATTGAGTGGACAGTTTAAAGAGGTTATGTCTCAAGTGAGATGGCTTAGCCGATCGGGCCGAGATCGGACGCCATGCTGTACACATGGTGGCATTTATATTGGAATCATTGAATTACATTTTGGATATGGATATGTATCACTTGAGATGGCTTAGCCGGTCGGTCCGAGACCGGATTCCGTGTAAAAATACGGTGGTATTGTGTGTTTTGGCTTGGCACTAAAGATTATTAATCTAAAAAGATACAAAGATTGAATTGGAAACTACGTGATCCTTACTTGGTGTTTTCTTTGTATTTCTAGGAAGTACTTATTGATTATTATGACTGCCTTCTCTTTGTTTCACTGTTCATTCTACTAATATTAGGGTTTGGCTTACATACTAGTACTATTCGACAGTACTAACGTCCCTTTTGCCTGGGGCGTTACATCTTTGAATGGATGTAGGTGGTTCCATCGCATATAGTGCCGATCGCAGATAGTGATGCTCTCTTACTCTCCGCACAACAGTTTTGGTGAGCCATATTTCTCCTAGGGGTTATGTAGTTCTTCTTCTATATAAGTTTTTATATTTTGAGGTATAGATGGGGCCTTGTTGCCGGCATTATCATGTTGCTCTTTTGTACCCTTAGAGGCTCAGTAGACATTTATGTGGGTCATGTATGCATGTTGGGGTGGTCGTTGGACCGAGTTGTATTTTGGAAATTGAAGTATGGCATAATGCATAAAATGAAAAAAAACATGAACTACCAACGTTTATACACTTATATAACTGATCTCTATCCTGTTTTACAAATGGTGACGCATTTCCTTTTTGGATCATGAATGAGTCGGGTAGAAAAGGTTTATTAGGCTTGCTCGACCGGGTTCACTCGGTTGAGCGCCGATCTCGCTCCCCGGGGTTGGGGCATGACAAACTTGGTATCAGAGCCTAAGGTTTTAAAATGTCCTAGGATGTTTCGGAGCCGTGTCTAGTAGAGCTCTTCTTATTGGTGTGTTGTCGACCACATCTATAATTAGGGGCTACTTGGACATTTAAGAATGATACCCTTCATTGTTGTTCTATATCGTTCGATAGAGCGGAACGTGAGGTTGTTTTCCCCTAACTCGTGCATTGTTCTAACTTTCAGTAAATGGCACCTAAGAAGAGAGCGAGAACTGGCCAAGAAGCCAATGCCACACCAGGAGTGGCTGTTGACCCCCTACTTGATAATGCGGGTGAGGATAATCCCCCTACTATCACACTGCCTGATTCATCTACTCTGGAATAGACTACCCCAGTTCTTACACCCACATAGGGTGCCACAATCCCTCCCACCGATATACCTGTTCCACATACAGCCCGAGCTCCTGGTCTCGGTATTTATGATGGGGATCTTAGGGGAGCTATTCAGATGCTGACTCAGTTAGTCGCTTCTCAGGCCCATATATCAAATGTTGCACCCACCTTATTTAGCTCACAAGAGGATTCTTCTAGTTCCAGGGTAAACAGGTTCCTTCAGTTAGACCTTCCAGTGTTCACAGGTACTGATCCCGGGGCAGATCCTCAGGATTTTATTGATGAGATGCATAAGACTATCCGAGTTATGCTTGCTACTAAACTAGAGGGAGTAGAGTTGGCCTCTTATCATCTAAAAGGGGTGGCATATTCCTGGTTTGAAATGTCGGAAGATTCCCGGGAGGAGGGGAGCCCTCCGGGTAGATGGAGTGAGTTCGAGGATGCCTTTATAGACCATTTCTTGCCTGCCGAGACTAAGCAGACCGTGCTGTGGAGTTTTAGACCCTTAAACAGGGTAGTAGGAATGTGTGGGAGTATCACATGGAGTTCGTGCGCCTGTCGAAGTATGCTGTTCATACGATGCCAACTATGGAGGCAATAGTGCGTCGATTTGTGCAGGGCCTTAGCCCTTTGGTTATTAATGAGGCTGCCACAGCTGCTCTAAATTCTGACATGAACTATGGAAGGATGGTGGCATTTTTCCAAGCTACGGAGGCTCGAAAGTTAAAGCTCAGGATGGAACGGGAAAGTAGTAGTAGGGCCCGATCAGTAGGCAAGCTTGGGGACTCATTCGGAGGTGGGAGATCAGCTTCTCGGGGAGGATCATGAGGGCCATCCCAGTCTTATGCTCAGTCTTCAGCTAGTGACCCGCCATCAGGGCACGGTCAGCAGCATGAGAGTCGTTTTAGGCCTGATCAGGGTAGCAGGGGGTCCCACCATCACGGCTGATCAGGAGGGAGATTTAAGCAGCAGCAGAGGGCCCATGCCCTAAGTGTGGGAGAACACATTCGGGAGTCTGCTACCTGGACATGGCAGTATGTTACAGAGGGAGT
Organism: Nicotiana otophora; assembly: GCA_000715115.1. Taxonomy (NCBI): domain Eukaryota; kingdom Viridiplantae; phylum Streptophyta; class Magnoliopsida; order Solanales; family Solanaceae; genus Nicotiana; species Nicotiana otophora. Next base: position 4,894 of record AWOL01S0026335.1, on the reverse strand, counting down.
ATCGTGCATCCCGCCAGGGTGCAGGCAGGGCCACAACTCAATCATCCAGTCCTACAGCTGCCACATCTTCAGCATACTCTCCAGCTCAAGGCTCTTCAGCACTCGCAGGGCGTGGTGCAGCTAGGGGTGGTGCACAGAGTTCGGGAGGACCCAACTGATTCTATGCTATGAGTGGTCGACAGAGTGCGGAGGCTTCCCCAGATGTCGTCACAGGTATATTGACGGTTCAATCTCGTGATGTGTATGCCCTTATTGATCCTGGATCTTCTTTATCCTATATTACTCCTTATGTTACTACGAGCTTCGTGGTAGAATCGGAACAGCTTCATAAGCCGTTCTCTGTATCTACCCCCAATTGGCGAGTTTATGATGGCCGCGCGGGTTTATAGAGATTGTGTTATCACGGTGCATGGCCGAGATACCATGGCCGATCTTATTGAACGAGGGATGATTGATTTCGATGTAATAATTGGAATGGATTGGCTTTATTCATGTTTTGCCAAACTCGATTGCCGAGCCAGAATCATGAGGGTTGAGTTTCCTAACGAGCCAGTTGTTGAGTGGGAGGGGAATAATATTATGCCAAAAGGTAGGTTTATTTCTTACCTTAAGTCCACACAGATGATCAGGAAGGGANGTTGAGTTTCCTAACGAGCCAGCTGTTGAGTGGGAGGGGAATAATATTATGCCAAAAGGTAGGTTTATTTCTTACCTTAAGGCCACAAAGATGATCAGGAAGGGATATATTTACCATTTGGTCCGAGTTACGGACACCGCTGCTGAGGTGCCTACCCTTGAATCTGTACCAATTGTGAATGAATTCCCCGATGTATTTATGGATGAGCTCCCTAGAATTCCTCCAGACAGGGAGATTGATTTTGGGATTGATGTGATGCTGGGCACGCAGCCTATATCCATTCCACCTTATAGAATGGCGCCGGTAGAATTAAAAGAGCTAAAGGAACAACTAAGGGATCTGCTAGAGAAAGGTTTCATCCAACCGAGTGTGTCGCCTTGTGGTGCACCGGTTCTCTTTGTCAGGAAGAAAGATGGATCGCTGCGGATGTGTATTGATTACCGGCAACTCAATAAAGTCACAATGAAAAACAAATACCCATTGCCTAGAATAGATGATTTGTTTAATCAATTACAAGGTGCTAAGTTCTTCTCCAAAATTGATTTGCGGTCCGGGTACCATCAATTGAAGGTAAGGGAGCAGGATATTCCGAAAACAGCTTTCAGAACTTGGTATGGGCACTTTGCATTTTTGGTAATGTCTTTCGAGATAACAAATGCCCCGACAACTTTCATGGATTTTATGAATCGAGTCTTCAAGTCGTTCCCTGACTCCTTTGTGATAGTATTCATTGACGGCATCCTTATGTATTCACGAAGTCAAGAGGATCATGTTGATCTCCTCAGGGCAGTTTTACAAACTCTTCATCAACACCAATTGTATGCAAAGTTCCCGAAATGTGAATTTTGGCTTGAATCTATTACATTCCTGGGTCATGTCGTCTCCGGAGAAGGAATTATGGTTGATCCTCAAAAGATTGCAGCGGTGAAAGATTAGCCTAGACCTACTTCTCCAATATAGATTCGCAGTTTCTTGGGTTTTTCCGGGTATTATTGGAGGTTCGTGGAAGGGTTATCCACTCTTGCCTCTCCATTGACTAAATTGCCACAGAAGGCGGTTAAGTTCCGGTGGTCTGATGCTTGTGAAAGGAGCTTCTAGGAATTGAAATCCAGATTAACTTCGGCGCCGGTATTGACCTTACTAGAGGGTACCGAGGGGTTTGTGGTGTATTGATATGCTTCAAGGATCGGTATTGGGTGTGTATTAATGCAACATGGTAAGGTTATACCATATGCTTAAAGGCAACTTAAGAATCATGAAAAGAACTATCCAACTCACGACTTAGAGCTTGTGGCGGTGGTTTTTGTATTATATATTTGGCGTCATTATTTGTANCACCGCTGCTGAGGTGCCTACCCTTGAATCTGTACCAATTGTGAATGAATTCCCCGATGTATTTAT
>AWOL01S0026334.1:3428-35165 GCA_000715115.1 Nicotiana otophora | reverse complement strand
AACTTTGTGGGGAGGGGGGAGGGGGGAGGGAACTTACCCGTTAGGAATTGAGTCGATTGGGTTATCTTGTTATGTGAAAGCCGTATACGCAAGGTGACAAGTTGGTACACAGTCTATATGTGGCATTGACCGGGTTAGATTGTCTAGTCTCTTCCCATTCCTTTGATTAAATTGTCATAACATGTGGTATCTTGTTGTTAGGATACTCTTACATGCTCTATATGATGTTGTTAGCACTTATTTACCTCTTGCTCATTATTTGGCCCTTATATGTCTTGGTTGAAGTTATTGTCTTCCGTATTATCTTGTTACCTCTTAATTGTTGAGTTCCTCTTTGAATCTGTGCATATCTGCTACATGTCCAAATTTTTATAATTGCATGCTTAATTATTACGTGCCTTACATGTCTTGTCATTTTTGTAAAGGTTGTTGTATTCCTTTGATTTTTACGCGGTTCCTTTATTGCCGTATACTCATACCCTCGGTTGTAGAAAACTCTTGTAAATTGAGTTATTGAATTGTTGTTGTTGATTTAAATTATTGTATGGGGGATCGGGTTGAATGCCGCAATAGGTGAAATAAGGGAGGTGGTGAAATAAGGGAAGATATTTAAATTGTGACATTGTGATTGTACGGTGGGATCGTGTTACACGCCGCAACAGGTGAAATAAGGGTGAATTGTTATGGTAAAATAAGGGTGAATTATGATATTGATATTATATGATGGAATCGGGTTGCACGCCGCAACATATTATGTTTATTGTTATGATATTGATGTTGTACAGTGGGATCGAGTTGCACGCCACAACAGGTGAAATAAGGGTGAATTGATATGGTGGAATAAGGGTGAATTATGATATTGATATTATATGGTGGGATCGGGTTGCACGCCGCAACATATTTGTGTATTTTGTATCCCCTATTTTATTGTATTGGCTTCAGTTCCTTCGAACGAGATTCTGAGAATTTGTATTTCTGGTTTTCACTCTCTTCTGAGGATTGAATTATTGTCATTGACTTACTGCCTTGCCGTCATTTCCTGAACTCTTTTTCCTAGTACTATTATTTTGGTAAATTGATTTTTTTTCAAGGTGAATTTACTACGTTGAGTCATTACCACCTGCCCTGCTGAGTTGTAAGTAATATGGTGATTTAAAACAAAAGAATTAATATCACGCTACCTTGCGTGACTTCTAAGTTAAAACTCGCCGTATATTTCGATATTTACTATTTCTAATAATTGTTATATTTTATTTCAATTGATTTCTCAACTTAATCTCGTTAACCTGTCCGAGGTTTTTATCTTACTTCAAAAGGAATTGTTATTATGATTTAATTTAATAAATTCTATATTAAATTCAATAGCTTGTTTGATGTTGTAATTTTATTTGAAAAATGTTATTTTTCTTCACTCAAATGATTTCTAAAATAAAATCATCTTTCTCACGGATTTCCTACCTGGTCTAGAAACTGAAATTTTACCTTGTGATGTATAAATAAAATCTCTAGAGCATCTTAATTAGCATTTGACACGGATATTATGTACCGAGTAGCACGTGGGTTTTGCCGTGCAAAGTGAGATGAAAAGATGTGGGCACAAGATGCCATGTGTGTTAAAGGTTTGGAAGTTGTGATTTATGATATGAGATTACGAGCATTGGAATTGTTGAAATTGCGTATTACAAACGATTTGATTGGTTGAGTTGACATCGTTTTCCCTACATGAGCACATTTATATTTCATTTGTACCCCAATTATGTTGTTGTTTAATTACTTGGTTATTTCTTGTTGCCATTTGTGTTCCCCTTGTCGTTATTATTGATTGTAATTTGATTTCTTTCTGCTATTAGCATTACTCTGATATTCCTTCCTTGTTAGCTTTATGTCATATCCTGCACAGGTTTATATTTTTGTTAGGTGTCTTGACCTGGCCTCGTCACTACTCTACTGAGGTTAGGCTTGATACTTACTGGGGTACCACCGTGGTGTACTCATGCTACGCTTCTGCACATTTGTTTGTGCAGAACCAGGTATTTCGGATCGAGTTGGTTTTGAGACTTATGCTTAGTGTGGTTAGAGACTTCAAGGTACACCTGCTAGGCGTTCGCAGGCTCCAAAGTCACCTTCTATTGTATTTATTTCCATTGTTTCCTTTTATTCCGGAACAGTGATGTATTCATTATGTATAATTACTCCTAGAAAGGCTTATGACTTGTACTACTGATTTTGGGATTGTAAATTTGTATAAAGATTTCTATTTTAAAATTGTTCGATATTAGTTAAATATTGTTGTTATTTCAGTCAATTTTAGGCTTACCTAGTTTTAGAGACTAGGTGCCATCACGACTCCTTCGGAGGGATTTTGGGTCGTGACAAGTTGGTATCAGAGCTCTAGGTTCATAGGTGCTACGAGTCATAAGCAGGTTTAGTAGAGTCTTGCGGATCGGTGCGGAGATGTCTGTATGCGACATTGATTCAGCTCGAAGCATATATCTTATGTCTATTTTGCATCCACTCGTGTATCATATTGCGCACTCGATATCAGCTAGGTGCCAACTGTTTGTGATGTTGCGGATGGGCTACGAGGGAGCCAGGGATGATCAAACATTGTCTCAACGTGTCGTTCAGACCAAGAATGCAGAGGTATTGAGAGAATCTTCAGTTGTTCACATGGGGTGCAGCGGGTTCTAGCATCCGGTTGATAAGTACGAGCTTGGAAAGGTTTAATTGGTTGACTAGTGGTCGCGATTGTGGTAGGGTCATGAGGTGGATGTTGATTGAGGATAGTTGTTAGTTTTAGAGACTATGTGGGTCGTATGGGATTTCTACTCTGTGGAAGGTACAATTTATCGTTCAAGGCACTGAAGGAAACGAGTTTGACTGTCACGAGAATGGACGTGCGCCTAGTAGATGACTTGGAGTACCTTGTGATTGGTGTTGTACGAGCTATGAAGGTTAGTTTTGCGGATCATCAGATGTTATTTTCTATGGCTTCGCGCCAAGTGGGGGAGTCCACTAGCAGTATTCAGATTGCAGAGTTAGGTGTTACATCAGTTTTGGCCTGAGATGATATTGGAAGGTTCCCCAAAATTTGCATACGATTAAGGTCTGAGATCCTACGTGGGTTGATGTTGGGGGCTTGCGGTGTTTCTGCGTCATTAATGGATTTATATTTCAGTATCAAAGGAAGTCGGAGAAACAACTTTAGATTCACAGGATGTCTATTCAGCATGGGCATCTTGGTTGCGGCATTATGGGTTGCTTCAGAGGAAATACGGTGGTTTATGAGCTTCTGGGATGCGTGGTTCGTGCTAGAATTTTCTGCATTGGGTTTTGTTTGGGATCATTATGTATCGACAGGGAGAAGTGTTACCCTACAGGAAAGACGAGGAGTATTTGAAGAAATGGGTCAGCTTTGTGGTGTTGGGTCAACATAGCAATGGAAGTAATTGGTCCTTTTTGAATGGGAATTCTCTACCGACATCTATAGTACTCTTGGGTTGGACAATTTGTGTGACTCGATTGAGTTGGGAAGATGCAGTCCTGATGGCTTAGTTGCGTGCGGGCGGGTCTCGGAGTGTTCTCGATGGTTTCGGCCACGACTTGAGTCGGTTGTCTACTATGGGCATAAGGAATATGTTGTACATTATGGTTTTTTCCTGGGTGGCTATCAGAAGTTAATAGAATGTTGGCATTGTTGGATATCATATGTGAAAAGCGTGCATTTTAGGAAGTAACCTTGAGTTTTGGTTTTTGGGTGCGTGGCTAGTGGCATGGTGATTACTGGGTTTTTAGGCTTTTGAGGTTTAGGTTTTGTTACGTGGCCGGTAAATCTATATGGGTGCTTCAGTAAGATGATGGGGTCTGAGTGATGTATCAACCATTCGAGTAGCATAGTTGAGTTCGGGTATGGAAATATTGGTATTCCGGAGGTTTTGGGGTTGGATGTCCTCATATATGGACTATTTCTTGTTTGCGGATTGTGAAGAAGTGTTGAGAATGGGATAACTAATGGCATAAATTGTCGGTAGGTTGCTATGGACTTTTGGAAGGATATTTACCTATTTGAGAAGGATCAGGATTTGGTTTGGGGGCTATTTGAAAGTTAAACGAGAATGTGTACTTTATATCGGATCAGGTTTGGGTACTCTTGTGAAGTTGATATCATGGTTATGTTACCGAGCAGAATGGATGTTATTTGTGCCCCTGACCTATGTTATGTGCTACTCTTTTATGCTGTGATAGGCTGTGAGGTTGTATGATTATTCTTCACGCATGTTGTAATTCCGTTCAGGCCTTATGGCGATGTGGGCAAGATGGCCCTCGTGATGTTGATTTGCTCGTTGAACCTTAGTTGTGCTTCTCTTCCTCCATGTTGCTTTATTTCTATTCGTTTCCCACAGTTATACTTGTGCACTCTATTGTGCTTGATATCAGCATTCATGTGATCAGTGAACCCGAGCACTTTGGCTCGATGAGTATCCCTATGTGGATTGATATATTTGGGGTTGAGCTGCACGCCGCAACGGATGTTATGTTAGATACTCTTCCTTGTGTTTATATTGTGTTCCATTCCCTCTATGGGATAAGTTGATGAAACTATACTTTGTCATTATATCTGTTGCACTTGTTAGATAAACCTCGTACTTTGCTTTCCTTCTATTTTGCTACATGCCTGGGTTATTGCCTATTTGGTGAACGGACCTTGTTATGTGAGAATCTATGTGGTTTTGTGATGAGTTGTTAGCTGGGCCGTTGGTATTGGCTGAGAAGAGGTTCTTAGACCTGAGATTTGCACTATCGTATTGGGGGTGAGGAGTGGTTGGAAGGATGATGCTATTTCCGCTCAGATTTGGGCAATGGCTCTTGAGGGACGGGAGAGCTTCTTAGCTTGTTGATTTCATGGGTGGTTGTGAGTTTCTGCTTGTTTCTTATATCTGGAACAGCGTCTTAGAGATCCAGAATGAGGTTTTATTCAATGTGAAGCATATTGTCGGCATCCAGATTGTTATTGGGCAGCTATGGTGGTCAGAAGATATTACTACAGGCATTTAAGTAGTGTGAAACATCATGTGATTATGCCCCGGATTGAAATTTTGGCTCGATTCAGCTTGTTCAGGTTTGTACAGCGTGATGATGCGAGATTCAGATATTATGATAAGTTTCAGATGTTGAGGGTTGGGTTCTGTCTTAAGTTATGGACTAAGGATGAAGTAAGGTCTTTAATTAAGTTGCGTTGTCAGGCCTACGTAGGTTGGGTTATGGGGAATCACACCCAGGTGTATGTATGGTGAACTCATGCAGTGATTTGATAGCTTTGGAACGACTCCTGCCATGTTCGAGGACGAACATATGTTTAAGTGGGGGAGGATGTAACGACCCGACTGGTCATTTTGAGCAATTACATCTGGTTCGGCAGTTTGAGGTCACGAGTAGCTTCACACAGTGTATTATGACTTTGGTGCATCATTGGTTCGGGATTTTGAGAAGTTTGGAAAAGGAGTTTTAGGAGTCACTCTCATTTGAGAAGCTTGAAGTTTAAGGAATTGACCAAGATTCGACTTTTGAGTATTTGACCTTGGAATGGAGTTTTGATGGTTCCGATAGACTCGGGCAGTGATTTTGGACTTAGGCGTGCGTCCGGATATGGATTTGGAGGTTCGTAGGGTAATTTGAAGCATCTTGGCGAAAATTGGAAAGTTGAAGTATTGAAAGATTGACTGGTTTGACCGAGAATTGACTTTAGTGATATCGGGGTCGGAATGCGATTCCAAAGTTGGAACATCTCTGTTATGTCATTTTGGACTTTCCTGCAAAATTTGGTGTCATTTGGAGTTGATTTGATATGGTTCGGATGCTTGGTTGCGATTCTAGAAGTTCTTGAAGTTCATGGTGATTTGCATGTGGTTTGGCATCCAATTCGTGGTTCTAGAGGTTATTTTGGTGTTCTGATCGCACGAGCGAGTTTGTGTTATGTTTTCAGACTTGTGTGGATGTTTGGTATAGAGTTGCGAGGGCTCGGGTGTGTTTCATACGCGTTTCGGAGTGTTGGAAGAAGGTTCAGCTGTACTGGTGTCTCTGTTCTCGCATTTGCGAGGTTTTCATCGCATTTGCGATATCCGAATTTGCGAGATTATTCTCGCTTTTGTGACGATGGGCTGGGGCAAGGGAGTTCGCAATTGCGAACTGCTTCATCGCATTTGCGATTAGGAAGCTTCGCATTTGCGACATAAACTGTCGCTTTTGCGAAAACTCTGAGCTTGCATTTGCGACCTTGGCAGATCTGGTCAGCCTTCGCTTTTGCGATGCTTTTGTCTCATTTGCGAGCATCGCAATTGCGATCCGGATGTCGCAAATACGACATATGTGGCTGGTATTAAGACTTCCATTTCGGGGCTTAGCTTTATTTTATCATATGTTGAAACCTAGGTCCGAGAGTGGGAGATTTTGAGAGAGGATTTTCATATCAAATCATTTGGGTAAGTGCCTCTAATCAATTTTCAATTATATTTTGTGATTATACCTCATATTTAACTTCAAATTCATGAAAATCTAAAGGAAAATTTGGGGAAAATTGGAAAATCGTTCAAAAATGAAAAATGATGATTCGGAAGATGAATTGGTATCGTAACTTGATAATTTTGGTATGGTTGAACTCGTATCGGAATAGGTGTTCGGGTTTTATAAATTTTATTGGGTTCTGAGGTGCGGGCCTGGGGGGTTGACTTTTGTTGACTTTTTATAAATTGTATAAAGATCATAGCTTTGTTAATTGAAATTGTTTTCTCTTGCATTGTTTGATGAATTTAAGTCGTCTTTGGGTACATTGAGCTGAGCAGTGGTGAATTGGTAAGGGAAAAGCTAAATTGAGTATTGAGTTGGCCGAATTGAGGTAAGTGTCTTGTCTAACTTTGTGTGGGGGAACCTACCCCTTAGGAATTGAGTCGATTGTGGTATCTTGTTATGTGGAAGCCATGTACGCAAGGTGACGAGTGGGCACACAGTCTATATGTGGCATTGACCGGTTTAGATTGTCTAGTCTCTTCACATTCCATTGATTAAATTGTCATAACATGTGGTATGTTGTTGTTAGGCTACTTTTACATGCTCTATATGATGTTATTAGCACTTATTTACCTCTTTCTCGTTATTTGGCCCTTATATGTCTTGGTTGAAGTTATTGCCTTTCTTATTGTCTTGTTACCTCTTAATAATTGAGTTCCTCTATGAATCTGTGCATATCTGTTACATGTCCAAATTATTATAATTGCATGCTTAATTATCACATGTCTTACATGTCTTGTTATTTTTTTAAAGGTTGTTGTATTCCTTTGATTTTTACGTGGTTCCTTTGTTGTCGTGTACTCATACCCTCGGTTATAGAAAACTCTTGTAAATTGAGTTATTGAATTGTTGTTGTTGATTTAAATTATTGTACGGGGGATCAGGTTACACGCCGCAGCATGTGAAATAAGGGAAGTGGTGAAATAAGTGAGGATATTTAATTTGTGACATTGTGATTGTACGATGGGATCGGGTTGCATGCTGCAACAGGCGAAATAAGGGTGAATTATGATATTGATATTATATAGTGGTATCGGGTTGCGCGTCGCAATATATTATGTTTATTGTTATGATATTGATATTGTACGGTGGGATCGGGTTGTACGCCACAATATGTGAAATAAGGGTTTATTGATATGGTGGAATAAGAGTGAATTATGATATTGATATTATATGGTGGGATCGGGTTGCACACCGCAACATATTTGTGTATTTTGTATCCCATGTTTTATTGTATTGGCTTCAGTTCCTTCGTACGAGATTCTGAGAATTTGTAATTCCGGTTTTCACTGTCTTCTAAGGATTGAGTTATTGTTATTGACTTACTTCCTTGCCGTCATTTCCTGAACTCTTTTTCCTAGTACTATTATTTTGGTAAATTAATATTTTTCAAGGAGAATTTACTACGTTGAGTCATTACCGTCTGCCCTACTGAGTTGTTAGTAATATGGTGATTTAAAACAAAATAATTAATATCATACTACCTTGCGTGAATTCTAAGTTACAACGCGTCGTATATTTTGGTATTTACTATTTCTAATAGTTGTTATATTTTATTTTAATTGATTTCTCAATTTAATCTCCTTAACCTATCTGAGGTTTTTATCTTACTTCAAAAGGAATTGTTATTATGATTTAATTTAATAAATTTTATATTAAATTCAATAGCTTGTTCGATGTTGTAATTTTATTTGAAAAATATTAATTTTTTTCACTCAAATGATTTCTAAAATAAAATCATCTTTCTCACGGATTTCCTACCTAGTCTAGAAACTGAAATTTTACCTTGTGATGTATAAATAAAATCTCTGGAACATCTTAATTAGCATTTGACACGGATATTATGTACTGAGTAGCACGTGGGTTTTGCCGTGCAAAGTGAGATGGAAAGATGTGGGCACAAGGTTCCATGTGTATTAAAGGTTTGGAAGTTGTGATTTATGATATGAGATTACGAGCATTGGAATTGTTAGAATTGCATATTAGAAACGATTTGATTGGTTGAGTTGACATCGTTTTCCCTACATGAGCACATTTATACTTCATCCGTACCCTAATTATGTTGTTGTTTAATTACTGTTATTTCTCGTTGCCATTCGTGTTCCCCTTATCGTTATTATTGATTGTAATTTGATTTCTGTCTTCTATTGGCATTACTGTTATATTCCTTCCTTGTTAGCTTTATGTCATATCCTACACAGGTTTATATTTTCGGTAGGTGTCTTGACTTGGCCTCATCACTACTCTAGTGAGGTTAGGCTTGATACTTACTGGGTACCACCGTGGTGTAATCATGCTACGCTTCTGTACATTGTTTTGTGCAGAACCAGGTACTTCGGATCGAGTTAGTTTTGAGACTTATGCTTAATGTGGCTGGAGACTTCAAGGTACACTTGTAGGGCGTTCGCAAGCTCCGAAGTCACCTTCTATTGTATTTATTTCCATGGTTTCCTTTTATTCTAGAACAGTGATGTATTCGTTATGTATAATTACTCCTAGAAAGACTTATGACTTGTACTACAGGTTTTGGGATTGTAAATTTGTACACAGATTTCTATTTTGAAATTGTTCGATGTTTGTTAAATATTGTTGTTATTTCGGTCAACGTTAGGCTTACCTAGTTTTAGAGACTAGGTGCCATCACGACTTCTTCAGAGGGATTTTGAGTCGTGACAATTATCTTTCTATTCTCTCACATATGGTGAGGACACGCACAACTGGATCTGATGATCAAACACCCGCGTCCCCTGTTGGAGCCGCAAGAGGCCGGGGTTGGGGCAGAGGCCGAGGAAAACCACGTGATGCAGCCAGAGCACCTGCATGAGCTACTGTAGCACAACCACCAGTAGCTCCAGTTGGAGAACAAGCACCTGAGATGCCTGTTACTACCCCTGCACTTTAGGAGACTCTCGCCCAGTTCTTGACCATGTTTGGCACTCTAGCTCAGGCAGGGTTGATTACACTTGCTCCTGCCACATCTCAAGCAGGGGGAGGAGCACAGACTCCCGCCGCCTGTACCCCAGAGCCACGGGCCCAATTTGACCATGCCCCAGAGGTTATACCAGTGCAACCAGTTGTCCCAGTTCGGCCCGAGGTAAGGGCAGTAGTTTCAGAGGGGGAGCAGCTCAGGCTTGAGAGGTACAAGAAGTACCACCCTCCCACTTTCAGCGGTTTGGCTTCAGAGGATGCTTAGGGTTTTTATTAGGAATGTCACCGTATCCTCCGTACTATGGGTATTATGGATTCCAGTGGGGTTTCTTTCATGGCATTCCAGCTTAGAGGAGCGGCCTACCAGTTGTGGCGAGCATACAAGTTGGATAATCCGGTTGAGGCAGCTTTACTCACTTGGACTCGGTTTTCAGATATGTTCTTGAGGGAGTATGTTCCTTAGAGTCTTAGAGATGCATGGCTCGCAGAGTTTCAGTAGCTGTGCCAGAGATTTATGACTGTGCCAGAGTATGCAATCCGATTTAGTGATTTGGTTAGGCATGCACCAGCCTTGGTTGCTACTGTTCGAGAGCGGGTTCGCCGATTATTGAGGGGCTCCACCCTAGTATCAGATTCAATATGGCCCGAGAATTATATATGGACATCGCATACCAGCAGGTGGTGTCTATTGCTAGGAGATTGGAGGGTATGCAGATTTGGGAGATAGAAGAGAGGGAAGCTAAGATACCCCGAGATTCTGGCACATATAACAGTACTCGTGTCCCATCTATAGCTCGTTAGGGTAGGGGTTATGTGAGACGTCCTGTTCATTCAGCACTTCCAGCCGCCAGTAGTACTCCGGCCATTCCTAGACCCCAGGATCCCTATTATGCACCACCAGTGTCTAGTGTACCTTCTGTACGAAGTGCTTCCAGTGGCCAGTCCAGTTGATCAGGCCCGAGCCAGTCATGGCAGCTACGTCTTCTGAGAGCTTGTTTTGAGTGTGGTGACACTCGTCATATGGTTAGGGAATGCCCCAGATTCAGGAGGGGTGCACCTCCATAGATTTTTCAGGCCCCACCTATTCCATAGGGCCCTTAGGCTTCTCAGGCCATGATTACTGCTCCAGTTGCCACTCCACCTGCACAGCCAGCTAGAGGTGGAGGTCAGACAGGTAGAGGTCGCCCTAGAGGGGGAGGCCAGACCAGATACTATGCCTTTCCTGCTAGGATGGAGGCAGTTGCATCCGATTGTATTATCACAAGTATTATTCTGGTCTGTCATAGTAATGCATCAGTCTTATTTGATCCAGGCTCCACTTATTCTTATGTGTCATCTTATTTTGCACCTTATTTGGGCGTATCCCATAATTCTTTGAGTTCATCTGTTTATGTATCTACACCCGTGGGTGAATCTATTATTGTTGACCGCGTGTATCGGTCGTGTTTGATTGTTATCAGTGGTTTTGAGACCAAAGCTGAGTTATTATTGCTCAGTATGGTGGATTTCGATGTTATTTTGGGCATGGACTGGTTGTCGCCCTGTAACGTAATTCTTGATTGTTACGCCAAGATGGTGATGTTGGTTTGCCAGGTCTACAGTAGCTAGAGTGGAGAGGTACCTTGCATCATTTCCCTAACATGGTTGTTTCATTTCTTAAGTCTCAACGAATGATTGAGAATGGGTGTGATGCGTATGTCCTATATGAGAGATGTTAGTATTGATACTTCTACTATTGAGTCAGTTCCTATAGTAAGTGATTTTCCTGATATATTTCCAGCAGATCTTCTGGGTATGCCACCCGACAGGGATATTGACTTTGGCATTGATTTGTTACCGGGCACTCAGCCCATTTCTATTCTGCCATATCGTATGGCCCCAGCAGAATTGAAGGAATTAAAGGAGCAGTTACTGGAGCTGCTTGATAAGGGTTTTGTTTGGCCCAGTGTATCGCCTTGGGGTGCTCCTATCTTATTTGTGATGAAGAAGGATGGTTCAATGCGAATGTGTATTGATTACCGCCAGTTGAACAAGGTTACAGTGAAGAACAAGTATCCATTTCCACGTATTGATGACCTATTAGATCAGCTTCAGGGTGCCAGAGTGTTCTCTAAGATAGACTTACGTTCAGGCTATCATCAGTTGAAGATTCGGGAGCCATATATCCCGAAGATTTCTTTCAGGATTCGGTATGGTCATTACGAGTTCCTTGTGATGTTTTTTGGGTAGACCAGCGCCCCAGCAACATTTATGCATTTAATGAATAGTGTATTTCAGCACTATCTTGATTCTTTTGTCATTGTCTTTATTGGCAACATTCTGGTGTATTCCCGGAGCCGGGAAGATCATGAACACCACCTGAGGACTGTGCTTCAAACTTTGAGAGAAAAGAAGTTATGCGCAAAATTTTCAAAATGTGAATTTTGGCTTGATTCAGTGGGATTCTTGGGTCATATAGTTTCGTGCAAAGGGATCAAGGTAGATCCAAAGAAGATTGAGGCAGTGTAGAGTTGGCCCAGAGTGTCATCAACTACTGAGATCTGGAGTTTCCTTAGTTTGGCAGGGTATTATCGTCGATTTATAGAGGGCTTTTCTTCTATTGCTGCACCTATGACTAAATTGACCTAGAAGGGTGCTCCGTTCGGATGGACCGAGGAATGTGAGGAGAGCTTTTAAAAGCTCAAGACAGCCTTGACTACAACCTCAGTATTGGTGTTGCCTACAGGTTTGGGGTCTTATACTGTATATTGTGATGCGTCGCGGATTGGTCTCGGCGCGGTGCTGATGTAGGATGGTAGGGTGATTGCCTACGCATCCAGACATCGGAAGGTGCATGAAATGATTTATCCTGTCCACGACCTTGAGTTAGCAGCTATTGTTCATGCCTTGTAGATTTGGCGGCACTATTTGTACGGTGTCCCTTGTGAGATCTACACCGATCACCGGAGTTTGCAACATCTGTTCAAATAGAAGGATCTTAACTTGCGTCAGCAGAGGTGGTTAGAGTTTCTTAAGGATTATGATATCACCATTCTCTATTATCCCGGGAAGGCCAATGTGGTGGCCGATGCCTTGAGTCGTAAGGGGGAGAGTTTGAGCAGCTTAGCATATTTACCGGTAGCAAAAAGGCCAACCAGTTTGTTAGATTGGATATTTCCGAGCAGAGCCGAGTTTTGGCTTGTGTGGTTTCTCAGTCTTCTCTTTATGATCATATCAGGGAGCGTCAGTATGATAAACCCCGTTTGCTTGTTCTTAAGGAAACAGTTTAGCACGGTGATACCAAGAAAGTCACTATTAGAGATTACGGTGTATTACGGATGCAGGGCAGGCTATGTGTACCTAATGTAGATGGTTTGCATGAGTTGATTCTCCAGGAAGCTCACAGTTCATGGTACTCCATTCATCTGGGTGCTGCAAAGATGTATCAAGACTTGAGACAACACTATTGGTGGAGGTGGATGAAGAAAGACATAGTGGAATATGTAGCTCGATGCCTAAATTGTCAGCAGGTGAAGTATGAGCATCAACGACCTGGTAGATTGCTTTAGAAGTTAGAGATTCTAGAATGGAAATGGGAGCGGATCACTATGGATTTTGTTACTGTCAAATTATGGGGGAGAATGTAACCACTCGGCTGATCGTTTTGAGTATTACAACCTTGTTTCCCCATTTACTGTCAAATTAAGTTTTACATCTGTTATGTGATTTGCCGGGTAATTAGTTCAGGTCCGGTGAGGTTTTGAAATGAATTGGAACGCTTAATTCCAAGGTTTAAAGCTTAAATTGAAATAGTGACCTGATATCGACCTATGTGTAAACGACCCCAGAATAAAATTTTGATGATTCCAATAGCTCCGTATGATGATTTTGGACTCAGGAGCGTGTCCGAAAAATTATTGGAGATCTGCAGTGGAATTAGGCTTGAAATGGCGAAAGTTGAATTTTTGGGAAGTTTGACCGGGGGTTGACTTTTTGATATCGGGGTCAGAATCCGATTCGGGAAATGTGAATAGGTCTGTTATGTCATTTATGACTTGTGTGCAAAATTTGAGGTCAATCAGACGTGAATTGATAGGTTCCGGCGCCGTTTATAGAAATGTGAAATTTCAAAGTTTATTAGGTTTGAATTGGGGTATGATTCGTGGTTTTAGCATTGTTTGACATGATTTGAAGGCTCGACTAAGTTCGTATGATGTTTTAGGACTTGTTGGTGTATTTGGTTGAAGTTTCGGGGGCCTCAGGTGAATTTCAGATGGTTAATGGATCGAATTCAGACTTAGAAGAAAATCCGAAAGTTTCTACCATCTGATGCAATAGCACCTGCGAAAATTGGCTCGCAGGTGCGAGCTCGCAGAAGCGAGCATGGCAAGCACAGAAGCGGACGAGGGGCTGGTGAGGCAGTGGTCGTAGGTATGGACGGTGGTCCGCAGAAGCGACATCGTAGCTGCGAAGGTTCGATCGCAAAAGCGAAAATGAAGGGGGCCAGGCGGCTCCGCAGAAGCGAAGGAATTCTTGCATCTGTGAGACCGCAGATGCGGCTAAAAATCTCACAGAAGCGGAAACCCCTGGACAGTACCAAAATAGAGGGGTTCCTAGTTTTTGCCATTTTTGGGCATTTCAAGCTCGGCTGGGCAATTGTGAGCGAGGTTTTCATGGGAATTCTTGAGGTAAGTCACTTGTGATCATTTCTACTCCATAATATTAAATTATCGTCGAATAATCCGACTGGATTACGTGTTGTTGAGGTGTAAATTGGGGATTTGAGCCTAGGGATTTGAAAATAAGATTTGATGATTTGGAGGTCAAGTTGATATCGGATATGGATAATTTTGGTATGGTTGGACTCATAGTTGAATGGGCGTTCATATTTTGTAACGTTTGTCAAGTTCCGAGACGTGATCCCCACGGGCGATTTTTGAGTTAAATTTCGGATTTTTTGTTGGAAAATTTGTATTTTCATATGGAATTTATTCCTATAATTTGTATTGACTGAATAGAATTAATTATGACTAGATTCGAGCCGATCGGAGTCGAAAAATCGAGGGAAAGGTATTCTACTTGACTGATTGAGTGTGATTCGAGGTAAGTGGCTTGTCTAACCCTGTGTGGGGGAAATTTCCCTAGGATTTGATACTGTTGTAACATTTTGTGATATTTGAGCACCGTGTACATGAGGTGATGAGTGCGTACACGGGCTAAATTTGGAAATATCGTTTCTTGCTGAGTAATCTTCTTTTAAATTCTTTAAATGAGTTTCCTTAGTATATTTAGTGATCATGATTAGCCTAGTATCACATGTCTACGTGCCTTAACACTTACTTGCAATATGTGCAACATGCTTAGCTAAATTACCTGCTTTTTTCGATTTGATTTTAAATCTTTAACTGTAAGACTTCTGGCTAAAAATTTGTTGTTCCTCCAATTACCTGCTGCATATTTATTTTGGGACTACGAGGCGGTTCATCGGGAGATCCCCGTGTACTGCATATTTATTTTGGGACTATAAGGTGGTTCCTCGGGAGATCCTCTTGTACTGCATATTTACTTTGGGACTACGAGGTGGTACCTTGGGAGATCCCCTTGTATATTTATATTTGGGACTATGAGGCGGTATCTCGGGAGATCCCCTGTTGAGCATTTACTTTTGGGACTACGAGACGGTATCTCGGGAGCGCCCAATGTTGTTTACCTCTATTTGTTGTGTTGTTCACTCCTCAGTTATTTCATTATATTATTATATCCTTTGTCTTAATTTTTTTCTATTATTTCCAGGAGGGCCTGACCTGACCTTGTCACTACTCTACCGAGGTTAGGCTTGGAACTTACTGGGTACCGTTGTGGTGTACTCATGCTACTCTTCTGGCCATCTTTTGTGTAGATCCAGGTACTGCTTACCAGCCGAGATATCAGTGAGCTACCTGTATACGGAGAATTTAAGGTACATCCGCCAGCGTCCGCAGACCTCGGAGTCCCCCCTCTATCCTTATCATATTGTTTCCTTGTTTTAGTAGACTCTGATGTATAGAGACATTTAGTATTCTTCTTAGAATCTTGTGACTTGTTTATACCGGGTTTTGGGAGATTGTAGTTCTTTGACTTGCAATTTTCATCTATTACAACTATCGAGGTTTGAGTTTTAGACTCTTGTAATGTTAATCCGCAAATTTGTTAGGCTTACCTAGTCTTAGAGACTAGATGCCATCACGACAACCTACGGAGGGTGAATTGGGGTCGTGACATACACAATACACCTGTGGGTTTCATAGACTGTTCACAGTGTTCACTTACACAATACACCTGTGCGTTTCATAGACTGTTCACAGTGTTCATTAATATTATATTATACACATATACGTCTCATAGCCCGTCTATAGGATTTACCTATTATACACCTATGCGTTTCATAGCCCGTCCATAGGGTTCATAACACATCATTATGCATATAACCATATATAAACTCAAAGCGACATGATTAACATTATATTAAGGTCGTAAGTTCCTAGATCATTGGCACACTTCATGTTCATGCTCATCATGGAGAAACATAGCTCATTACATTAGCACTTGCATGGTGAATCAATAAGTCAATTTTAATGGCATATGAGCCCAATTTATTTTCTTATAGTTCGTCATCATTTAGCATAGTACATCTCCCGTCCATCTCGTTATTCACTCACTTGACATCTTAAGGTCATTAGCTAAGTTCATGATTCTTGAAAACTTAACACCGAAGTCATTTACATATATTATTTCAGAAGCATACAACTATAGTTGAAACCATTGGGACATACAACACCTCATAATTCTCATTTAGGCAAATGACCACATTTTATGTTCATACTATCACTTCATTAGTACTTTCAACTACTTACAACATCATTATTTCATTTCATTGGCACCACTAGTCAAAAGTATAACTTTTATTCTTGGCACGTTGGCCACACTCTATATCCCCAGTTCCCTTACTTCACTTTCAAGTATCTTTATAGATTATCGACAACAAAAAATCTCTAATCACGACTTTTAGTACACCTATGAACAATTAAGAGTCTTAGGCACATTGAAACTTCTTACACAATTTGGCATAATAGCCTTCACTTGAAATACTACTTAGAGTCATAACATTTCCATACCCAACTCATGCTTTGAACACATTCCCGAAGGATAACATCATATGATAAGAGCATCCAGAATACATTTTTGAACATATACCTTTCAATACAAAGCTTATTCGGAATAGTTGATTTATAAAGAATTACTCTGGACGTACAAGAACATCATGGAATTCAATTCGAGGAAAGAAGTTTAGCCAACATACCTCGCTTTGAGCTTTCCTTAAATTACTACAACATTCCGGAAATTCTAGCAATCCCAATCTATTTTGAGACATAACAAAAATTGAACCATAATTAGGAATATATTCATGGTTTCAGTTCATTTGAGCATTTTATCAAACACTTGGTGTGCAAATTTGGCTATAAGGTTCTTCTACAAGATTTTCTTCATTCTACAACCCAATCTTTTCTTATTTAAGCTCAACAATCTTTTCAAAAACCTTATTGGTACATGAATGTATAAATAATACTCTCATACCCAATAATCATACTCCTAATCAACCATCTTCTACCCAAATTCGAAATTGAAAACTAAGGTATGGAACCTTACCTCTTAGATGAAGAACTTGTGAGATTTCCTTGTTGGATTTCAAAGCTTGGACAAGATCTTGATGAACAAAACATGTCATCTACTTCCTCTCTCTAGAACACTCTCACTTCTCTCTAAAAATACCTCATATAATTTTCCCAAAATAAGCCCCAAAGCCTATTTATCGAAATGGGGTCGGGTTATGAAAATAGAAAAATTAACCCTCCGAAATAAGGTATGTGGTCACATAATGGACCGCAGAATAGGTCTGTGGGTCGCACAATGCACTGCAAAATCGATGCCCAGAACTGGGCTATGTTGGCCAGGTCTGCGACCAGTTTTGCGGTCGCATAACCATCTTTGGGATCGCATAACCACTTTGCGATCGCAGAATTAGCCGCAGAATCACCTTCTGCTAGCCTTTGGTAATTTGGTCATAACTTCTTGTAGGAGTATCCAAATAAAGAATTAGAAACTAGACACGTAGACCTTTCTTTTTGATAGGTAATACACCATATAACTCTTCATATCATGAGAGTTATGCTTGTTTGAAGTTAGGTCTTGTGCGAACTCACTTGAAACTTCATCCCATCATAAAAATTTCAACTCGACTTAGCCTTGGGGATCTTCTTAGACCATAAACCATTTTTTATGATCCACATACATATATTATCATGATCAATTGATATCATTCATATATAGTCCTTTTCTGCACACAAAATAATATAATTAGCGCTTATCAACTTTCTTAATAGCGCTTAAGTACTTCAAAATTTTCCGGGGTGTTACATTCTCCCCCACTTAAGAACATTCGTCCTCGAATGTTTTAAAAGTCACTTCTAATAATAGAGTTACCATACTTTTACCTCCAACCATTATGCATAGGCACTTATGACTACATGGGTCTTATACTTCCTTTCCAAAATCTCAATTTACTTATAGCCCTTAAAATTTGGCTATCTTTACAAATTCTTAAAATTTCGACAGAGTTTCCCCTCTAACTGGGCCTATCCACCTGTCAAAGAATCCCAGAAATCAATCCTAAGCAACATATAGATAACACCACATTGCACCATATACAGGAAATCAACAACTATGACTCTCGGGACTAACTGTATGACCTTGCTTATCTTGGTCGTATCCTTGACTTTTCCTTTCTCCATTACTAGGACAATTGGGAACCTCACACATTATATATATCATGTGCGTCATTCCTTTAATCCTTAGGCCTTTCTTATTTCGTAGCACGATGTGCAACACTCCTTGGTATTAACAAGGGAACTCCGAGACTAACTTGCAACCTTAATTCATGATCGAGGATAGAAGAAGTGAAACATTTCCTAAATGTCGTTGTAGCCTCCCTATTATAAGTATGGACGGAAACACACCGATAAGAGGTACTATACTGACATAGCTCCATGACACCTTAGGACTCCTAAACCAGGCTCTGATGCCAAGTTTGTCATGCCCCGAACTTGAGGAGAGCCACCGACGCTCAACCAAGTGAACCCAGTCGAGCAAGCCTACGTTACATCAACCTCTCATCATAACGCATGCATGATTTATCAAAATATAATTAGATTATGACTTTTATATTCAATACATTTGGCTCAATGGCCCATAAATTTTTTTCTTTTTCTCTCGTGATGGGTACATAGCATCATAAATATCTTTGAACATAAATACATGACGAAACGCAAAACTTAAGTACATGACCCACAGTGTACATGGAGCTTCTATGACAATAGATACCTAAGTACATAAAACCAACTAGACTCGAATGCCCAATGGAATTGCAGCGGTCTCGCCATAATCTGTTGCGCAGAAGATCCCTAACAAAGATCCATATCATCTTATAGAAGTATACCTGTATCCATTAAAAGATGCAGCGCCCCCGGGAAAAGGGATGTGAGTACATGTTGAATAGTACTCACATGTAAGGCAAACAGAACAACATATGAAATCATGGTAATTCAAATAAGAGTCATATGAAGTACATAAACAACTACGAAATATCCCATAGATTCACATTACAAGTCTCGTTATGCTTACATCATTTTAAACTTCGTTTAGGATTAACTGAGCCATATGAACTATGCGGGAAATACATAATATAAAGTAATTGAAACAACATATACAAACAAGGCCAATGAAAATGGCACATAATGTTTGCGTCTCACTAGACCATCCATATCCCTCTCTTATCTTACACCTATACATTTCATATACTGTCCTTAGTGTTCATATATCATATTAAACACTTATGTGTTTTGTTTTATAAATCGTTCATAGGATTCCATAGACAATACACCTATGTGTCTCATAGACCGTTCATAGGATTCCATAGACAATACATCTATGTGTTTCATAGACCGTTCATAGGATTAACATATACCATACAATATACTTGTGCATTTAATAGACCGTTCACAGTATTTACTTACACAATACACTTTTGCATTTCATAGACCGTTCACATTGTTTACTTGCACAATACACCTGTGCGTTTCATAGACCGTTCACGGTGTTTACTTAAACAATACACATGTGTGTTTCATAGACCGTTCACGGTGTTTACTTACACAATACACATGTGCATTTCATATACCGTTCACAGTGTTTACTTACACAATACACCAGTGCGTTTCATAGACCGTTCACTGTGTTTACTTACACAATACACTTATGCATTTCATAGACCATTCACAGTGTTCATTAATATTATATTATACACCTATGCGTCTCATAGCCCGTCCATAGGAATCACCTATTATATACCTATGCATTTCATAGCCCGTCCATAGGGTTCGTAACAAATCATTATGCATATAACCATATATAAACTCAAAGCGACATGATTAACATTGCATTAAGGTCGTAAGTTCCCGGATCATTAGAATACTTCATGTTCATGCTCATCATGGAGAAACATAGCTCATTACATTAGCACATGCATGGTGAATCAATAAGTCAATTTCAATGGCACATGAACCCAATTTCTTTTCTTATGGTTCATCATCATTTGGCATAGGACATCTCCCTTCCATCTCGTTATTCACTCACTTGACATCTTGAGGTCATTAGCTAAGTTCATGATTCTTGAAGACTTAACATCGAAGTCATTTACATACATTATTTCAGAAGCATACAACTATAGTTGAAACCATTGGGACATACAACACCTTATAATTCTCATTTAGGCAAGCGACCACATTCATGTTCATACTATCACTTCATTTGTACTTTCAACTACTTACAACATCATTATTTCATTTCATTGGCAACACTAGTCACAAGTATAACTTTCATTCTTGGCACGTTGGCCACACTCTATATCCCCAATTCCCTTACTTCAATTTCAGGCATCTTTATAGATTATCGACAACAAAGAATCTCTAATCATGACATTAAACACCTATGAGCAATAAATAGTCTTAGGCACAGTGAAACTTCTTACACAATTTGTCACAATAGCCTTCACTTGAAACACTAATTGGAGTCATACCATTTTTATACCCAACTCATACTTTGAACATATTCCCGAAGGATAACATCATATGATAAGAGCATCCAGAATACATTTTTGAACATATACCTTTCAATACAAAGCTTATTCGGAATAGTTGATTTAGAAAGAATTACTTGAGACTTACAAGAACATCATAGAATTCAATTCTAGGAAAGACGTTTAGCCAACATACCTCGCTTTGATCTTTCCTTAAATTACTATAACGTTCCAAAAATTCTAACAATCCCAATCTATTTTGACACGTAACAAAAATTGAACCATAATTAGGAAGATATTCATGGTTTCAGATCATTTGAGTATTTTATCAAACACTAGGTATACAGATTTGGCTACAAGGTTCTTCTACAAGATTTTCTTCATTCTACAACCCAATCTTTACTTATTTGAGTTCAACAATCTTCCCACAAACCTTATTGGTACATGAATGTATAAATAATACTCTCATACTCAATAATCATACTCTTAATCAACCATCTTCTATCCAAATTCGAAATTAAAAACTAGGGTATGGAACCTTACTTCTTAGATGAAGAACTTGTGAGATTTCCTTGTTGGATTTCAAAGCTTGGACAAAATCTTGATGAACAAAATAATTCATCTAATTTCTCTCCCAAGAACAATCTCACTTCTAACTAAAAACCTCATATAATTTCCCCATAATAAGCCCCAAGGCCTATTTATAAAAATAGAAAACTTAACCCTCCGAAATAAGGTTTGCGATCTCATAATGGACCGCAGAATGGGTCTGTGGGTCGCACAATGCACCACAAAATCGATGCCCAAAATTGGGCTACGCTGGCCAGGTCTGCGTCCAGTTTTGCGGTTGCATAACCACTTTTGCGATTGCATAACCACTTTGCGATTGCAGAATCACCTTCGGCCAGCCTTTGGTAATTTGGTCATAACTTCTTGTAGGTGTGTCCAAATGACAAACGGTTTGAATCATTAGAAACTAAACACATATACCTTTCTTTTCATAGGTAATACACTATATAAATCTTCATACCATGATAGTTATGCTCATTTGAAAGTAGGTTTTGTGCGAACTCACTTGAAACTTTATCCCATCATAAAAGTTTAAATTTGACTTAGCCTTAGGGCTCTTCTTAGACCATAAACCATTAGTAATGCACCTAATACATATATTATCATGATCAATTGATATTATTCATATCATATAATAGCACTTAAGTACTTCGAAATTTTCTGGGGTGTTACACAAACGAAGCCACAACTTAGGGTCAAGATGATCCCACAGTTAAGACCAAAGTATATGCACAATATAAGCATCAAAGTCTAGCAACACCATATTAATCCCTCAAAACTGACTTTCAAGTTGGGTATTCAAGACTTCCCCTTTTTAATCAAAACAAGATCTGCATGCACCATACTTTATTGCAACATATTGAAATATATTCGACCTTGACTCAGGCCATAATAATTTGATCATGGCATGATCAAGCCCTTAGTGGATAGTAAATTAGTTATTATACTCTATGACTCCCCTAAAAACCTAAACAAAACTCAAAATACACATAATAATACAATCATAGGCATTTGGGAAAGCAGGTGCAGCCCTCACGTGCGCGCACGACATTCATGCGACGTTGCTCGTGGCATAGCATTCATATGAAGTCGGGAAAAAAACATTGAAGCATTTCCAAAACCCTCATTAACATCCCATACTAGTTCCTAAACATATGATATCAACTCTTGGCTACTCAGACTTCACGGGCAATCAAATTTGTCATTCAAGCATTTTGTCGAACACTTGGCATGCATAGATTTTGTTCAATATTTTCAAACAATAGCAAGTGAATTACCCTCCCAAAATTAAAGAGCAGGAGGGAATTGTAGTTTACCACCTCATGTTTGTACATAACACAATCACAACAAACCAAACATCTTTAATTTCAAACTCAAT
Source organism: Nicotiana otophora (assembly GCA_000715115.1). Taxonomy (NCBI): domain Eukaryota; kingdom Viridiplantae; phylum Streptophyta; class Magnoliopsida; order Solanales; family Solanaceae; genus Nicotiana; species Nicotiana otophora. The sequence goes on along the minus strand of AWOL01S0026334.1, from coordinate 12,576 downwards.
AGAATTAGTGAACCATCCACAACCTTGAAATATTCATCTCCAATGAAGTAATTCTCATAAGTTCTCTACTATCCTAGTTAGTCGTTTAGTTAATCTCTGCATTAGTATTTTAGTAACAAAAACTTAATCTTGGTAACTCGATTATATTACGAAATGGGTTTGACACTCTATTCATTACTTTTTTACTGGTTGACCACGTATACTTGTGTATCCATTTAGGAGCAACAAGTGTTTGGTGCTTTTTTGGGGACTTCTAAACTGACTACTTTACTATTTTAGCTTTTGTTATGTGTTTAATCAAGTATAATTATCCTTTTGGTTGTGTGTTTATTTCTCAGGAACTTGCTTGAATGCGACGGGTTAACGGTCAAGATAGAATTCAAGAATTTGACTAGGAACCCGAGAGAACAGTTCGCAAAAGATTGACAGAAGTTAGGGAAGTGAATAACCTTCAAGCACTCATTAAACTACTGTTGAGATGGAAGATGCACAACCACTGGCGATGCGAGAGGTAGCTATGTCCAGCATTGCTAATGTCACCTCCAGTATCGTTAAGCCCAGTATCACTAGGCACTTTGAGCGTAAAATGAGTATGATCTAGCTGCTATAAATGAATGGTTAATTATTGGGGTTACCACATGAGGATCCCCAATAGCACATTCTGAACTTCCTGGAGATCAGTGATACTTATATCACAAATAGAGTCACACCGGACAATGTGTGGCTCACACTGTTCTCTTTCTCCATGTTGGGCGATGCTAAGACATGGTTGTAGGCTAAACCAGCAAACTTTATTACATCATGGAACGATTTGACTTGCAATTTCTAGGCAAGATTCTTCCTATCTGGTAAAATGGTGAAGATCCAAAGTGAGATAGTTGCATTTAATTAGAGATGGGGAAAGTCACTATATTCCTCTTAGAAGAGGTTCAAGGGACTACTTCAGAATTGTCCGCATCACAACCAGACTGATGAAGTTTTGGCCCACACTTTTATCGAAGGACTTCATCCAGAAACAAAGATAATGGTCAATGTTGTAGCAGGTGGTCAACTGTTGGAAAAGAGTTCTGATGAAATCTTTGCACCATAGAAAAAGTTCTCTAAGAGTAATCCAGACTGACAAGGAGAAGTAAGTAGACATATAGTTCATAAGGCTACAAGGGTATTGGAGTTGGATACAATTTCTGCATTTTCGGCACAAGTGGCTTCTTTGGCGAACCAATTCTACAAAACGGCTATGGTCCTGAATAAATTACAGGTTCAACAAGTGTGGTCATTTTGTAAAGTATATAGAGAAGGCCACACCAGTGATTTATCCCCAGCAAATCTAGAGTCGGTATGTTTTATGGGTAATGCTAATAGAGTCCAAACGAATCAATATGGGAACACTTATAATCTCAAATAGAGAAACCACTTGAATGTTTCATGGGGTGGAAATTAAGGAACTCAAAACTAGTATAGACCACAAGCTCAACAACAACACTTTTGACCACCATAAGCTGATCATTCCAAAAATTTCATTGGTAATATTAAAGAGATTCTTAAGAAGATAATGGTTAATAATCATAATCATATTATTGCTATACATAATTTGAAAAGATAAATGGGATAACTTTCTAGAGCCCAAAATATCATGCCTGTAACACTCCGTAAATTCGGATTAGGTATGGATGTCTTAAATGAGTATTAATGTGACATTCTAAACATGTGATGTCCTATCGGGATGAGTATGGGTGGAAATAGTTGTTTTGGAATCAAGACGGAGAGTGAGGTGCATAAGATTCGATAGAATCGACTAAGTTTATGGAAGGTTTGTCTTCCTTCCAGCAGTATTTCGTGAAAATCTATTAGGAATTAAGGAAAACTTAAAACATAAAAGTTGTAGACCTTTGAATTATCTTTTCAATGATAGTATTTTGTATCCCTAACTAAACTCTGTGCAAAACGTTATATGCATTTTACTAGAGAATCACAGTATACACGCTCAGGTGCGCTCCCAGTTGTCTAGTGCATAGCAGCACACTTGTGGCAGTGCCACTGCCCTTGATACGCATCCAGGTGTGCGGTTGGGCCTTCATATATATGGAAGCGCACCTGGGAATTCGTTTTAAAAGCCCTACCTCGTTCCCTACACCCAAACACGTAAAATTGCTCTAGAAAGGGAAGCTCTCAAGAACCCAACTTCCTCCAAGGTCCCTCCATCATCCAAGGTAAGTTCTAATGATGATTCTAAGTTAACTTCAATTCTCCAACACTTTATTAACATGGGTAGACCCTTCAAATTATTAGATATTCGATTGAGACATCATTGTTAAGAAAAGAAACCCTAGAACTCGAATTCAAGAGGATTGAACCTCAAAAATGGTAATATCTTCGCCCTCAAATTAATTATATTGGATTAATAATTATAGAATCTAAGTTCATGAGATATGAGTTGATGGGTTTGATAGAAAATCATGAACGGTTATAGGTTTGGGCTGTTGATTGTTGATTATTGATTAAGGGTATTTTTTATCTTATGGGTAATGAAGAATGATATTGATTATAGCAATTTGAGATTTTGGAAATTATCTAGGAGAAAGAGAATGGGTTGTTGGGTGTAGAAAAACCATTAATAAGGGCTATAAAGCTTTATGCCCACCAAATGTTTGATAAAATGCCTAAGTGACTAATTAGTGCTAATATGGTTGCTCTTGATATATATTGCCATAGATTATCGTTGAAAGAGGCGACGAACATTGTGATACACTTAAAAAGGCCAGAGTTAAGTGTAAGGATAAATCTCTCTATGTTTGGGAATGTTAATGATTATCCCTACATTACGTTTCTTTTACAACGTTACTAATTGCCTCAGAATATAATTAAGCTTAGTTCATTGAATAGTTGCAGAACATCTATTCTCTAGCTTCATAATTCGTTCATGACTTTCATTCCAAACATTATAAGCTCAGTGCGTAATCAATATAGACTTGTGTTCGATGCCCGTGAGTCTTAGTCTAGACTACTCAGCATGTCATAAACAGTTGAAGTTTCAGTTTTCATAATCAGCTCATGAATACATGTCTTAGTCTAGTTCTATTCAGTATTCTAATATCATGTAACTCAATATGGTTCAGTATTTCAGTGTCATGTATTTCAGTATGATTCTCAGCTCTTGATTTTAAATCCTTGAATGTTGAACACCTGTATTTGGGCCTAAGGCCACAGTTTATGCTTTATGCTTCTTTGGGCATGAGACTGCAGCTATGTATACGTATACTTAGGCCTGAGGCCGTAGTTTATTTATTCAGATTAAACAGGTGGGTTCATTATTCTGAAGAGGTAGTATTTATAACCTTACTTCCTTGTTCATTTATCAGTTATCGGTTCTGTCGCTCCCTGTTTTCTCGCGAGAGTGGGTTTTGCCATGTGACAACTCTTTTAAATGGGTATTAAAAGAGATGAGACATCACATAATGATTTTGAGGTGCGTCCGGGCATCGATTTGTAAATAACTCTGTTTGAACTAGTCTGTGTCACCAAAGATCGGGTAAGGGCTCACATTACCTCAAAGAGAAGGGGTTAGGCACTCTTCGAGGTCCATAACTGTGGGTCCCGGCCAAATTCTATAATATATGTGGATTATCCTATGTGATCATATAATTTATAACAAGGGATTCAAACAACTATAGAAGTGGGTCACAAGATATATCCTGGTTTGGTCTAAGTTTTCACAAATAGGTACATAGATATCAATTATGGGGAGGGGGTCCTATGTTTTTTTAGCCTAAAGGATCACCCTGTGCAATATAAATAATACTTCTCAACTCCCTTAGATGCAAGGGTTGCTCATGTTATTTAGCAGGCACAGATTATCATCTCCCGCTACCCAATTACTATCTTAAAGTTGTTTACCTAAAAGCATTCTAATTCAATTCTAAAGTGTGCCCTATGTGTGCCTTACCCGTTCCATTCCTATGGTCCAGGAGGCCTTGGACCTACTGCTATGGTGGTTTAGACTTTCTTAGGATGCTCAAAATGATAAAACTAGGGGCACAACCAAAACAATTAGGACTACACATAGTTAAAATTAAGGGCTCAAGTTGGCCTCCTCATATAGACACAGATGCACGCAGACAGTTATGAGCTTAGGCTAACAGCGTTCCAAATTATTAAACAGACGACTGTAGATGGGCAGATTTGAAGTCTGAATATGTTGAATGGTGCAAGACCTATAGACATGATTTCTATGTGATTGATCGATTCAAGGGTTGATATAGAATACTAGAGGAAGTGTTTCTGGGCAGACTGTTTCGATCAAGTTACTAATTATAATACATGGTTTATTAAGACCCTATAGGCATGATCTCTAGGCGACCTGCGACTAGGCAGTGAGAACATCGAAGGCACATAGTTATTCGTCTTTGATCCTATAGACATGATTTCTAAATGAGTAGTAACATCCTATAGGCATGATATCTAGACAATAATTTTCGAGCAGCAAAGTAATTGAGAACGTACATTTGTTTTATTTATTCCTATAGGCATGTTGTCTAAGTGGTAGTACGAGAAGAAGTGAATAGCACTAATAACAGCTTGGTTACTCAAGTTGAGAGCCTACAGCTATGGTATCTAGGTGAGTCGCATAATTTAAAGAAATAGTACAAGCCTGCATTTTCAGTTGTTTATATCAAACTCCTATAGGCATAATATCTAAGTGCAACAAGTCCAATTTCAGATCCTATAGGCATGCTATCTATTGTTACAAGTCATTATATTAGCCTCAAGTCATGTTTTCTAAGTGAATAGCATGTACACATAATGTTTCACAGAATGAGACGTGGTAAACAAAAGTATTAGGGTCCTATAGGCATTTTTTCTGCCCATTCATGCAAGAGATAAATATCCCAGTTCCCCCTATTTACACTAATCCCCAATTGTTCATTGTTACAAGTTATTATAGTCCCAAGAATGAAATAATACTGACTTGAAGATGACAAAATATAGATTGAAATAAATACAAGCCCATTAAAGCAGTTACAAGCCCAATACAGATATCCCAAGGCCATCAATAACCTTACTCTCTGGACAAACAGCAAGCCCAAATCACAGGCTCACAAGGACAACTAGAATGCACATGAATCCAGTGCCAGGTCCAGCAACACACATGGCCCAATTCAAGGACCAACGAATAACTTACTTACCCAAATGGATGCCAAATTTAGCTATACATGTAATAAAAATACTCATAGAAAAGCTTAAATAGATAGGGTTGTAGCCATCAATAGCTCTAGCCAAGACATATAAACAAGATCATCCTAAATTGAAAGGCACACAAGACATATATGAGGCAAGTTTATGCTTTGTAATTCAGAAACAAAATTTGATAGTGATAGGATTGGCCATCATAGGATAGTAGACCATTCCAAAGAGTAAAGCATGATTCAGAACCAACCTAAAGAACTTTAGATGACAGTCTAGCAGCATCATAGACAAGAAGTAGGTAGAGTACAGTCTTCATATGAAGGTTTTGACATGCGAGCCTAATGAGAATGTGGTTACAAATAGCATAACAACATGCTAGAGGGCACAGATTGGCAAACATATTACCTAGTTAAACATGAGACTTAACATGCTGAGCATTTGTCATGGCACAAAGATTCCAAAGAACTCACGGTAGGTAAAAGAACACATCAACTCTAGGCTAATAGGACAGGCAGACATCAGGACACATGGCAGGTAAAAGAACATATCATTCTAGTCTAACAGGACAGGCAGACATCAGGACTAATGCCAGTTCACCATACATAATAGAAGTAGCTAAACATTTAAATTTACCCTATAAGTCTTAGGCACTGCTAAAGAGTACAGGATTAACAAGTCGAGGAGTACAATCATCAGAGTTACCAACAACAGAGCAACATGTTTGGCTAAACATTAAGATAGTATTTTACACATAAGGTTCATGTAGGCATAGATCAGGGAAAGCAGTAGATCATACATAAAGTATTCAGTATAAAAGAGACATGCTAAGGCAAATTCTGGTCAAGGACTAGTTCCTTAGAAGTTTCAGTGCAAGAACCCAAAGCTAAATATGAGAAAAGACTTATAACAATCACCCAATATTAGAATTCGAGCATACATAAACATGATAGTCTAAACGAGCTCAAAAGTCAGAAGTTTTCTGAAATGAATACACAAGATGAACATATAAAAAATTATATTCTAATAAAATGCAAAGTTATAGAGGAACTTCAAGGCCAAGGTCGACATAATGTCATATTGGTTCACAAAAGATCAAGTAACACAAATTTACAGAAGCATAAATACAAACAGGGAGAGAATTGAATTGCAAAAGTCTAAGCACTCACCAGTTTGCAGATTTAACAAGCAAATAAAGGAGAAACCCAAGTGCTAGTAACACCTCGAGTATCAGTAGCACAAAGAGAACAATAGGACCCCAAACCCCAGTGCGTCAGAGTCCACAGGAGCTTCAGACGAGCTCCAAGCAGTGCTCGCACTGGGAAGGTCAATAGGGCGGATTCTGATGGCCTTGGCTTTCAGCCAGCCAAAATCAAGAGTTTCAGAATAGTATAGAGTGAATGAAAGTGAAAGAATAACAGTAATTAGTATCCTTAGGGTAATTAGGGGAGGGGTTTATATAGTAGCTAAATTTAAATAAACAAATAAGAAAAACAGTCAATCAAACACGATAAAGGAAAGAATATATCCCATGCACACTCGAATCAGTAAAGGAGGTAAAATTTTAAACCCTAATTGGAATCGGATTTAGGGCAAAACGTCCACAAGCACTAATCACGAAGGAATCAACGGAGATACGCCATAATCAAGAGGATAGTTTCTCTTTCTGAGTGTACAAAACCACAATCGTACCCAGATCAATAGGGTCGAATCTATATCTAAGAGAACCGGCCTTACCATAATTGGAATGGTAACGATACCATAACTGAGTGAGAAGAACAAATAAGGTAAGTAAGATCCGCGTATGAACGCATATAAGGAAAGGGCGATGGAGGATCTCCCGGGTCGGCTAGGGTTTGGTTTAGGGAGGGAGAGAGTGTATGAAGATGGCAGAGGAGAAGAAGTGTCTTTAGGGTTCACGAGTGAAAGATATAAGGAGAGTGAGGGTTTATTATGGGTCGTTGATCATTTGAGATCAACGATCGAGATTAGAGCGTGCTAGGGTCGGGTAAAACGGGTCGCTGATGGGGCAGACCGGTTGGGTTGTTTGGTTTTGGGCTTCTGGGGGTCAATTGGGGATGGGCATGTTTGTTTGGACATTAACTGGTCCAAAAGTTAGCCCTATGTTGGCTATAATGTAAAATACACGAAATTCATTAAAATAAATTATAAAAATGGCTATTAAATAAATAAAAATATTATTTAAGATATTAAATAGTTAAAAACAAGAACTCAGAGTTATAAAAATATAAAAATGCTATTTTGACATAAATAATACAATGAAATATAATTACTATGAGAATATAAGCTATTATTGCAAATACTGTAGATAATAGGTAAAAATGCAAATATAATTATGTAAAAATGGAGTAAAATATTATAAAATGCATGTGGATATGACTAATAAATTTGGATAATAAATTTGAAGGGATAATAAATAAATATTTGAATAATTTAAATGCAAGAAAATTAATTTTAAAGCTTTAAAAATTATAGAAATATTATATGACCCATATAAATTAGGTAATAGTGCAAAATAATATTTTGAATATATATGGAATGATGAAAGAGTTGTCGGGTAAAGCAAAATGATGACCAATTTTGTCCGAATGAACGAGGATGAGGTATATATATTTCTGAAAAAATGGGGGCCGAACCCTAGTTCCTGAGTTGCCTACATATCTCTGGTTTTATGGGAATCGTATTGTGTGTAGTTTTGGATCCAACGGTAAACGAAGCCGGTGGAGTTGTTATAAAAAGGGTCATTCGTTTCGAAGAAGGATTCTTTCTAGATAGGGTAGTGTCATAAGTAGCGGATAATTTCAAGTGGAGCTATGAATGTAAATTTGAACGTTATGGATGTACAAGACTAATGTTTGAGCGGTTACGAGATAGAACGATCAATTATTGGTTATCAGTTACATGTGAGGTACTCAAAGGATATGAACGTTGTGATCGGAAACCAGAGCGAGAATCGCTCTTGTTTATAGAACGATTACCTCCCGGGTTACCTCCAAAACATAAAACACGATGCACGCGAATATATATAGTTATTCCAAAATTTAAACATGATGTAAATTCCCTTCGGACCGTGAGAGTTGCCTTTCGGACGATGAAGATGATGTCCTTAGGACATGACGTCCCGGGCCATGAAACGTATAACAAAGGTATTTCCAGGCCATGAAATGGTGTCCTCGGGCCATGACGACGGTGCCTTTGAACTATGACGCCTTTGAATAATGATATGAAGCTTTGAGATCCTTGAGCCATTGAATGTTGTCCTTAGGCTATGAAGATAATGCCTTCGAACTATGACGCCTTCGAACAACGTGGCAATGTTTCAGCCTATGAGATGCACGAGTGTGTTGATATTGATTGCTTGATAGAGAGAACAGGTGATGCTTAGTCATATGTGAGAATGAGACAAGGTAGCGCTTAGCCTTGTATGAGATGAGGACAGTGCTTAGCATGCAGAGGAAGGCAGCGTTTAGCCTTATGCGATGTAATGGAGGCAGTGCTTAGCCTCATGCAATGTAATGGAGACAGTGCTTAGTCTCATGCAAGGAAAGGCAATGTTTATCCTTATACAATGTAATGGAGTTAGTGCTTAGCCTTATACTATGTAATGGAGACAATGTTGTGTCTCATGCAGAGAAAGGCAGCACTTAGCCTTATGCAATAATGGAGGCAGTGTTTAGCCTCATGCAATGTAATGATGGCAGTGCTTAGTCCTATGCAGAGAAAGAAAGTGTTTATCCTTATATAATAATGGAGGCAATGTTTAGCCTCATGCAATGTAATGAGGGCAGCGCTTAGCCCTATGTATCAATGATCAAATATGAGGAAGAAAAGTGATTCTTAGCTCGACACGTTTGGGCTTGGTTACTTTTGTCGGTGTGAAGATAGTGGTATTTTTGTGTATATTTGTGGACGTACTCATCAATGGAAAATTATGAGTTTTTTTTTT
>AWOL01S0026329.1:0-20276 GCA_000715115.1 Nicotiana otophora | reverse complement strand
ATAGAAATCATATTAATATGGATAGGATATGAACCTGGCAAGGGTCTTGGCAAAAACCTCCAACGAATCACCAAACTCGTACAACCGCAGCGTCATGGCACAACTTTTGGGCTCGGATATGAATATACTTGGCAAGAGTACCAGGATTGGTCGCCTCCATGGCATGGTCCCTATTATCTGCTAGAAAAACCAGTACTACCTCTGCACCAGACATTTCATTAAACTGATATAATGCGGTAATCTGAGGAAGATGAAGCCTTAGCTGGCATGAGGAAACTATTTCTAGATGAAGAAGATATAGATTGCAGTGCGATAGTTGAGGAGGAGGAAGACCCAACCATTCAGACTGTGGGGAAAGGAGCTGTTCTCAAAAACTGGACTGCTACACCACCCTGGCACGTCGAGTTCCTGGGTAGCTTGGTAGATTAGCATCAATTATTTTTAAGCATTTGAGACATTTTCGGTATTTTGCTTTGAAATAATTGCTCAAGTCATCGAGCCACATTTTTTAACGTTTTAAAGATTTTAATTAATGCATTGCTACTTTTCGTATTTACTATTATTCTCTACATTTTCTATTTTTACAGCATTTTTGTTACCTATCCCGATGAACCTGTGACGGTGACATGTAATGAGACAATGAAACATAAGGATAGTGATTCAAAAGATCTGGAAGATGATACGATACTAGAGGAAATAGTCAGAGAAGTGGAAAATGTTGAAAACAAGCCAAAGTCAAATATGGACGAAACTGAAGTAGTCAACTTAGGGGATTCCAAACTTTTCAAGGAAACATGCATAAGCATTCATCTATCATCGTCAGAGAAAGAAGAGTACATCATATTCCTAAAACAATATGAAGATATCTTTGTATGGTCCTACGACGATATGATGGGTTTGAGCACATCCATAGTAGTTCACAAGTTACCCACTAATCATACATCTCCACCGGTAAAGAAGAAGCTCGAAAAAATCAATCCGGATATGAGTTTGAAGATAAAAGAGGAGGTCACCAAGGAGATCAAAGCCAAGGTTCTTAGAGTGGTCGAGTACCCAACTTGGTTGGACAACATTGTGCCCGTTTCGAAGAAAGATGGAAAAGTCACAGTATGTGTTGACTACAAAGATATAAACCGGGCATGTACCAAAGATGACTTCCCGTTGCCTAATATACACATATTGATCGATAAATGTGCCAAACAGGAACTCCAATCCTTTGTGGATTGCTTCGCGGGGTACCATCAGATCTGGATGGATGAGGAGGATGCTGAAAATACATTCTTCATCACGCCATGGGGAGTATATTATTATAAAATGATTCATTTGTTCTGAAGAACGCCGGAGCCACCTACATAAGAGCCATGACAACTATTTTCCATGACATGATACACAAAGAGATAAATGTGTACGTGGATGACGTTATCATCAAATCCAAAAGGAGTACAGATCACATAGTGGATCTGAGGAAATTCTTCGATCGGCTTTGAAGGTATAATCTGAAACTGAATATTGCAAAGTGTGCTTTCGGAGTACTAGCCGAAAAATTGTTAGGATTCATCGTCAGTCGCAGAGGGATTTAGTTAGACCCATCAAAAGTGAAAGCAATCCAGACTTTCCACCTATAAAAAATAAGAAAAATGTGATGAGCTTTTTAGGGCGTCTTAATGACATCAGTCACTTCATAGCACAATCAACACTGATATGTGAGCTGATCTTCAAAATGCTGAGGAAAGCTGCTGCAACAAGTTGGACTGAAGAATGCCAGAAAGCCTTCGACAAAATAAAGGAGTATTTATCCAAACCGCCCGTTCTGGTCCCACCAGAGCCATGAAGACCACTGCTGCTTTATTTGTCGTTATTGGATGGAGCTTTCGGTTGCGTTTTGGGACAATATGATGAAACTGGAAGAAAAGAGTAGGCAATATACTATTTGATCATGAAATTCACACCCTACGAAGCCCGGTACTCTTTGCGGGAACGCACCTGCTGTGGTTTGACATTGATAGCTTAGAAGTTGAGGCATTAGTTTTGTGCATACACTACATGTCTCATATCCATAATGGATCCACTGAAATATATTTTCAGAAGCCCATGCCTACAGGTAAGATAGAAAAGTGGAAAATATTGCTGAGCGAGTTTGACATCGTCTATGTAACTCAGAAGGCAGTCAAAGAACAAGCATTGGCAGATCATCTTGTAGAAAATCCCGTAGACGGAGAATACAAACCATTGAAAACGTATTTTCCCGACGAGGAGGTGTCATTCGTGGGAGAAGATATTACTGAAGCATATGATTGTTGGAGAGTGTTCTTCGACGGAGCAGCAAACTTCAAAGAAGTAGGTATTGGAGCTGTTTTGGTATCAGAAACCGGCCAACACTATCTGATATCTACAAAACTCAGGTTTCCATGCACCAACAATATGGAAGAATATGATGCTTGCATCTTGGAACTCAGGTTGGCCATTGACATGAATGTTTAGGCGCTGTTGGTAATTAGAGATTCTGATCTATTTGTGCATCAGGTTTTAGGAGAATGGGCTACAAAGAATACCAAAATATTTCCATATTTGCACAGTGTACAAGAGCTGATCAAAAGGTTCACAAAGATAGAATTCAAACATGTTCCGAGAATTCAAAATGAGTTCGTAGATGCATTGGCCACTCTATCTTTCATGATACAACACCCAGACAAGAACTTCATCGATCCTGTCCCAATAGGAATTCTTAAATAGCCAGCTTGTTGTGCTCATATTGAAGAAGAGAGCGATGGAAATCTGTAGTTCCACAACATCAAGGAATATTTGGCAAAAGGAGAATATCCAGAGCACTCTACCCATACTCAGAAGCGCACGCTTCAAAGATTAGCCAACCATTTCTTTCAAAGTAGAGGAATTCTGTATAGAAGAACTCTTGACTTGGGGTTACTACGGTGTGTCGATACCAAGTAAGCATCCACATTGCTCGAGGAAATATATGCCGGAACTTGCGGACCGCACATGAAAAGCTTTGTCTTAGCCAAGAAAATACGAAGAGCGGGGTATTTCTAGATGACTATGGAAACAGACTGCATCAAGTATGTTCTGAAATGTCACCAATGCCAGATACATGCTGATATGATACGAGTGCCACCCAATGAGCTCAATATAACAAGTGCACCCTGGCCTTTCTCTGCTTGGGGCAGGGCTGTCATTTGTCCAATCGAACCCACTGCTTCAAGTGGGCATAGGTTCATTCTAGTGGCCATATACTATTTCACAAAATGGGTCGAAGCCTCATCTTATAATGGGATCACATTGTTTGTCGGTTCGGAGTGCCAGAGTCAATCATCACCGACAATGCCGCCAATCTCAACAGTGATCTAATGTAGGCCATGCGTGGAAATTTCAAGATCAAGCATAAGAATTCCACAGCATACAGGTCACAAATGAACGGAGTTGTAGAAGCTGCCAACAAAAACATCAAGAAGATACTTAGGAAAATGGTAGATAATTACAAACAATGGCACGAGAAGCTGCCATTTGCTCTGCTCAGGTATCGTACCACGTTTCGCATATCAACTGGGGCAACTCCCTACCTATTGGTTTACGGTACTGAAGCGGTTATTCCTGTCAAGGTAGAAATCCCTTTTTTAAGAATTATACAAGAGGCTAAGCTCAGCGATGCAGAATGGGTACAGATCCACTACGAACAACTAGCTCTCATTGATGGTAAAAGAATGAATGCGGTATGTCACGGTCAACTCTATCATAACAGGATGGCAAGAGACTTCAACAAAAGGGTCAGACCGAGGCAATTTATACGGGGGAAATTGGTGCTAAAATGAATCTTCCCACTTCAAGATGAAGCCAAGGGGAAGTTTTCACCCAATTGGCAAGGTCCCTATATGGTTCATCGGGTACTGATAGGAGGAGCACTTATACTTGCAGAAATAGATGGAGAGATTTGGCCAAAACCGATCAACCCAGAAGCAGTCAAAAGATACTATGTTTAGGATTGTTCGCACTTCTACACTTGATATAACCAAACTAGGCTTGACTTGATTCCCATTGAAGAAGGGATACGTAGGCAGCCCTTTGGGTTCGGTCGCATCTTAATAAAATCTTCATCTTAATAAAACACACGCACGCAAGTATACGTGGTCGTCAAATAATAGAGTAGTGAGTAAAGTATCGTTCCCACCAAGACTTATGATTAACTTTTGACTAATTCAAACTCAAATAACTTATCGATTCAAGCGATTTCTTACAAAATAGATGATTTTCTTATTTACTACTTAAAAACTCTCAAGTAATGAAATACTAGAAATCAACCACAATACTTAAATAGTTTCGAATAACAATCAATAGGATATGATATTCCAGGGTCACGGGGTATCTAACAATCATGTTGCATTCTTAGCTTAAAGTAACTAATTAATTTATTTGGATTGTTGATTGACAGAGTTGATATTACTCATAAGAATCTGTCGAGTCCTTACTCTACTATTTAAGCTAACTTAATACCTATATGTCTATGGAATTAAGATTAACAAGAACGCATTTACAATTCCTGTATTGCAACCGAGGAAGGCAATTAGGTATATGTCTATCCTAATTGTGAATCTATTCCCCGATGCCCGGGTTTAAGAAGTTGCTCTATTTAATTCCATATGCAATCTAGAGTTCCCACTTTCGAGTTCAACTCTAGATTCGTTGATAGTATTTCACTGTTACCTACTCAGCAAAATTATTAAAAATAGAATTAAATAAACAGCCCAATATGATAAAATCAACTTCGTCAAATTAAACTCCAAACATCAACATTCATGTATACCCATGACCCTAGAACAATAGGGTTATTAGCCACTCATGTTCATACAATCATCAAAAATAATGTTTTTAAACATAAACCAATGAGTACTAGGAAAGGGATGGAAGAATTGATCAAATCCTTGCTTCCGAGTGTTTGGCGCCTCCCTCTTCTCTCTAAATCACGTCCTCCCCTTCAAACATAGGTTTAGGTTGGCTTCTATATGAGTTAAGGGCGTCTAGGGGTTGAAATAACCAAGTCCTAGTCGAAAAAGGACACTTTCCCGTCTTGAGCGTCCAGGGCAGCGTGGGGCGCTGGCCCTGGCGCTCAAATATTTTGGCTGCTATAAATTGCGCCCCACGCTGGCTTTGGCCCTCAAATCTCACTTTTTGCGATTTTGTCCCGATTTCCCTCTAATTCGCACCCTTTTTCCAAATTGCATCTGAATCATCCCTACACATAGAAATACCAAAATGTAGCACAAATAATCATATTAAACATCTCAAATCGTCGAGACATGAGCGAAATGTGAGGCGATATATATCACAATATGCATACATTAAGCTGATTATCAGCAAGATTGCAAGTTCAGTCGACTTCATCGTGTATGGAACAGCCAAAAAGTATTGTCAGAAGTATGCATTTAAACTGGGGAAGGATTTTGAGGAGGACCCTCAAAATTCTAAAAACAAAAGGAGGTTGCAATGTCTCTAAACGTGTCACAGTTATCGGCTCATCTAAACTATTTGATCTTACATACATTTGCAAATAATTTGTCAAATGCATACATATGTTTCAAAAACTTTGTTTCTATAACAGCCGGATGCTACCCAGGATAACTCAAACAGGACTACAAGACAAGAGTGAAGGCAAAGCAAGGAGTCAAGAGCACAAACCAACCTTTCCCACGCAAAACTCATAAGTTTTCTTTGAATGCAGGCACAACAAACAAAACAGGAATATTTCCAAATATATACACACAATAAAATCACTATCTTCATAACGACAAGGTTGCCAAATGCAACACATCAAGCTAAGAAATACTTCACCCTCTCACAACTATCCTTTTCTTTTCTCGCATAAGGCTAAGCATTTCCTTTCCTTGCATGAGACTAAGCATCGTCTCCTTTTCTTGCATGAGGCTAAGAATTGCCTCCATAATTGCATGAGGCTAAGCATTGCCTCCATAATTGCATAAGGCTAAGCATTGCCAGCATGAGACTAAGCATTATCTCCTCTTCTTGCATGAGGCTAAGCATTGCCTCCATAATTGCATAAGGCTAAGTACTTCCTGCACGAGACTAAGCATTGTCTCCTTTCCTTGCATGAGGCTAAACATTGCCTCCGAAATTCCATAAGGCTAAGCATTGCCTTTCTTTGCATGAGACTAAACATTGTCTCCCTTTCTTGCATGAGACTAGGCATTGCCTCTGTAATTGGATAAGGCTAAGCACTGCCTTTCTTGTGCATAAGACTAAGCCTTGTCTCCCTGCCTTTGCATGAGACTAAGCATTGTCTCCACTTATTGCGTGAGGCTAAGCATTGCCGCTGTAATTGCATAAGGCTAAGCACTGTTTCCCTTCTTTGTATAAGGCTAAGTACTATCTCTTCTTGGCATAAGGCTAAGCACTACCTTTCCTTGCATAAGGCTAAGCACTACCTTTCCTTGCATAAGGCTAAGCCCTACCTTTCCCCGCACGAGACTAAGCGCTGTCTCTATTTCCTTCATATGGCTAAGCATTGCCTTTCTTTGTATAGGACTAAATATTGTCTCCACTACACTGGATGAGGCTAAGCACTGACTTTCATTGCGTGAGAGTAAGCGTTGTCTCCATCCTTGGCATAAGGCTAAGCACTGCTTTTTCTTGCATGAGACTAAGCATTGTCTCCCTTCTTCACATCGGGCTAAGCACTGCCCTCATCTCATATAAGACTAAGCCTTGTCTTGTCTCGTCCTCGCATATAACCAAGCATCACTTGTTTCTTTTATCAAACGATTGATATTGCCATATCATTGCATTTCATTGGCTGAAACATCGGCATTTTGTCCTAAGGCGTCATAGTCCAAAGGCATCATCCTCAGAGGAGGAAGACATCATTCCATGGAATGAGGATCTCTCGGAACTGCACATCATTATTTAAAGAGGTCATAGTCCAGAGGCACCATCCTCATAGCCCGAGGACACAATTTCATAGCTTGCGAATCCCTTATCATACGCTTCATGGCCCAGTACATCATGGTCTAAGGATATCATCCTCATCGTCCAAAGACAACCTTCATGGTCCAAAGGGAATTTTCATCACGTTTAAAATTTTGCAATATCCCATATATATATTTGCATGCACCGTGTTTTAAGTTTTGCAGGTAATCTAGGAGGTAAACGTTCTTCAAACAGGAACAATCTTCGCTCTGGTTTCCGTTCGCAATGTTCACATCCTTCAATTGCTTCAAACGTAACCGATTACCAGTAATTGCTTACCTTTTACTGTATGACCATTCACATATCTTCCTCATGACACATTCGTGACGTTTCAAATTCACATCCATGACTCCGCATAAATTTATTTGATACTATCCTATCCAAAAGAACCCTTTCCGAAACATACGACCATTCCTATAACAACTCTATAGGTTTCGTTCACCGTTGGATTCAGAACTACACACAGCCTGATCCCGTAATACCAGGGATATGTAAGAAACTCAGGAACCAGGATTCGACCTCCATTTTTCAAATCACATCATTCCCCGCTCAATTCGACCAAAATCGGTTATCATTTTCTTTACCCGATAACTCTTTCATTATTCCCGGGTAAAGAGGGGTAGCTGTTGATACCCAATTTTGCCCTCATATTTTTCAAATAAGTATATATACTTTCAAAATATCATTTTGCGTCATTACTTAATTTACAAGATTTATACAAGCATTTTCTATAATTGTTTTATAATTTCAAAGCTTTAAAAATTGATTTTTTCTTGCATTTAAATTACTTGAATATTTACTAATTATTCCCTTACATTATTTGCAATAGCGTAATCATACAAATTTGTTATTTTACACACACATACATGTTTTAAAATATTTTACATTGTTTCATATAATCATGTATACGGTAAAAACCGGTTAGTCCTTCGTACGAACTGGTCAAAATTGTAATGTATTGGATCGAAGATCAGGTTGAGTTCAGAAGTCAGGTCATCAAGCTTCAATCTCCAGGGACCGACCAATATTGAGCCCGAATCCAAATCGAACTGTGATGATGTTATCGAGCTGTGAGGCAAAGCAAAATTATCGAGCGTAAGGTTCATTGGCCGACCAGCACCGACCCCTAATCGATATCGGACTCCGCATCAGACTCGAAATCAAGTTAAGAGTGAGAGCTTGAGTCAATACCGAGCTCGAGTCAATATCAAGATCAAAGACAAGAGCCGTTGCAATTGCACTAGGGGAGAGAATCCTGACAGGAATAAAGGAAAAGCTAATTCATCATGGGCTCCCCACTATGTAATTTTTATTATATCCAAAGTAGGATCCCTCCACTATAAAAGGGACGATTGTTGTTTCTGTAAGGGGACATTCACATTGTAACAGGAATCCTATTTTCTCATATTGAAAGTTAACCTTTTGAGCTCCATTACTTCATCTTATTTTGCTCATTCATTTTCCTCCTTTTTACTATGTTTATCTTTCATTCATTATAGTAAAGATTGGATTTTTCTATTTCTCTTTACGATTTGTGTCAAGTTATACCACATACCCTTAGAACTACGTACAAATTCCACTCTATACGATTTTTCGGGTAAACAGTTTGGCGCCCACCGTGGGGCTAAGCATAGCAGTGGTTATTTGGTACAAGTTCGCAAAACATACAGTTGTATGCTTGTTTCCAGAAGCGTCTTTGATTTCGGATTAGCAACAACGAGCTATCAATTAAATTGCCTTACCTATCGACAACGAAGCTGGTCTTCAAGGTGAGAACAACAATTTGACGCCCAGGACCGAAAGGCCGCTTATCAATGCCATTGAAGCTCGAGTCGAAGTGCCATTAGACGTTAATTCGCATGTGGCCATTGAGGCCAACCTACATTCTGAACCTGAAAATAACATTCACGGTGGCACTCGATCTGCAGCTCGACATACCCATAACATCGAAGAAAACAGCGTCAGCTTACGCATGATTTTCAAAATGTTGCAAGCTCAACAGGCACCAATAGCTCAGTTACAGAGTCAAACCCAGACACCTTGCAGGCCGGAGCCCGATCCACCCCGAGAAGTCACCCACATAACGGAACCAGCTATGGTAAGGTCAAATGAGCAAGAGTCGGGGACTAGTCCATAAATTGCTAAGATGTTTGAAGAACTGACCAAACGAATAGAATAAGGAGAAAGGAGGATTGAGGAAAACGACAAAAAGGTGGAAACATATAACTCCAGGGTTGATCAGATTCTGGGTACACCACCGATATTGAAGGGCTTAGATTCCAAATATTTACAAAAAGTCGTTTCCCCCCAAGCGCGGCTCTTAAACCGATCCCAAAGAAATTCCGCATGCCCGAGATTCCTAAATATAATGGAACGACTGCTCCCAATGAACATGTCACCTCTTACATATGTGCCATCAAAGGGAATGATCTAGAGGACGATGAGATCGAATCTGTATTATTGAAAAAATTCGGTGAAACTCTGACAAAGTGAGCAATGATATGGTACCATAATTTACCGTCTAACTCTATCGATTCTTTTGCTTTGCTTGCAGATTCTTTCGTAAAAGCACATGCTGGGGCCATAAAGATCGAGACCAGGAAGTCGAACCTATTCAAGGTAAGACAAAAGAATAACGAGATGCTAAGAGAATTCATATCTCGTTTCCAAATGGAATGAATGGATCTACCACCAATCACGGACGATTGGGTTGTTCAAGCTTTCACTCAAGGTCTAAACGAACAAAGCTCGATGGCTTCACAGCGGCTGAAGCACAACCTGATCAAATACCCAGCTATTACTTGGGCCGATGTGCGTAATCGATATCAATCCAAAATAAGAGTCGAAGACGACCAGTTGGGTTCTGGGTCCGTTATTAAAAGGGATTCCAACCGAGAACAGAGGTCGATCAAAGACCGATACCAGTTATATAATGGAAATCCTACAAGCTCAGTGTGGTAAATGGCTAAAATGATACTACTGCCAAGGTACAACCCCCATGTTCAATTATATTTCGAAACTAACCCTTGCAGGCATTCGACCAAAGCAAAGGATTAATGATTTCGATCAGGAACAAAGATGGATTATTCAACACGAAGCCTTAGGTCTGAAAGCACACGTTGCACTCTTTCTCCCTTAGACCGGTTTTGTCCCGAATGGTTTTTTTGGCAAGGTTTTTAATGAGGTAACCATTGATCATGCTAACTATGAACAATTCGACAGTATCCGAGGCCTCCTTACAATCAACCTCGAATACTGGCGGGGCATACCATTGACATTGAACATATCAACGATGATTATCAGATATGGTGCAAAGGAAGTTACTACATTATTTCATGGCAATAGGGTCTCGACAAGAAAACTTGTAAGGGCCAAATGGCCAAACGAGTCATGCCCATGTAGTTGGCCTGAGCCCTAACACAAAACATGAACACACGTATAATGACTTACAAAGAAAAATTTCTTCCTTATCGGTGTCTTAGAAAAATTCCTCTATTTCAAGATCTATTATGAAAACAAACTTAAGGGCCAACCATTACCCCATGAATCGGGGACTCCCAACCGAAAAATCAACGAGTTCGAACAACACTCACTCGACTATAAAGCCCAAGGGCAACACCGACTCGAGTTCAAGCAACCATTCTCACTCAAGGACTATCTACGAAGCCCAAGGGCTACCCTATTTCGAGTTCGAGCAAACACTAACTCGACCATTAAGCCTACAGGCTACATCACTTTGAGTTCGAATTACTCACTCGACCACTAATAAGCCTATGGGATACATCGCTTTGAGTTTGAATACTCACTCGACTGCTAAGCCTATAAAAACTTTTATTTGGAGTTTGAGCAAACACTCACTCGACCACTAAGCCCACGGGCTACTTTTATTTCGAGTTCGAGCAAGCACTCACTCGACCATTAAGCCTATGGGCTGCATCACTTCTAGTTCGAATTATTCACTCGACTACTGAGACGACGGGCTACTTTTATTCTGAGTTCGAGCAAACACTCACTTGACCATTAATCCAACTGGCTATGTCACTTCGAGTTCGAGCAAGCACTCACTCAACCATTAAGCCTACGGGCTACATCACTTCGAGTTCGAATTACTCACTCAACCACTATTAAGCCTACGGGCTACATCGCTTTGAGTTTGAATTACTCACTCGACTACTAAGCATACGGGCTACTTTTATTCCGAGTTCGATCAAACACTCACTCAACCATTAAGCCTACGGGATACATCACTTTGAGTTCGAGCAAGCACTCACTCGACCATTAAGCCTACGGGCTACATCACTTCGAGTTCAAATTACTCACTCGACCACTATTAAGCCTACGAGCTACATTGCTTTGATTTCGAATTACTCACTCGACTACTAAGCCTACGAGCTACCTTTATTTCGAGTTCAAGAAAACATTCACTCGACCNCAGAGGTCGATCAAAGACCGATACCAGTTATATAATGGAAATCCTACAAGCTCAGTGTGGTAAACGGCTAAAATGATACTACTGCCAAGGTACAACCCCCATGTTCAATTATATTTCGAAACTAACCCTTGCAGGCATTCGACCAAAGANCTTGGGCCGATGTGCGTAATCGATATCAATCCAAAATAAGAGTCGAAGACGACCAGTTGGGTTCTGGGTCCGTTATTAAAAGGGATTCCAACCGAGAACAGAGGTCGATCAAAGACCGATACCAGTTATATAATGGAAATCCTACAAGCTCAGTGTGGTAAATGGCTAAAATGATACTACTGCCAAGGTACAACCCCCATGTTCAATTATATTTCGAAACTAACCCTTGCAGGCATTCGACCAAAGCAAAGGATTAATGATTTCGATCAGGAACAAAGATGGATTATTCAACACGAAGCCTTAGGTCTGAAAGCACACGTTGCACTCTTTCTCCCTTAGACCGGTTTTGTCCCGAATGGTTTTTTTGGCAAGGTTTTTAATGAGGTAACCATTGATCATGCTAACTATGAACAATTCGACAGTATCCGAGGCCTCCTTACAATCAACCTCGAATACTGGCGGGGCATACCATTGACATTGAACATATCAACGATGATTATCAGATATGGTGCAAAGGAAGTTACTACATTATTTCATGGCAATAGGGTCTCGACAAGAAAACTTGTAAGGGCCAAATGGCCAAACGAGTCATGCCCATGTAGTTGGCCTGAGCCCTAACACAAAACATGAACACACGTATAATGACTTACAAAGAAAAATTTCTTCCTTATCGGTGTCTTAGAAAAATTCCTCTATTTCAAGATCTATTATGAAAACAAACTTAAGGGCCAACCATTACCCCATGAATCGGGGACTCCCAACCGAAAAATCAACGAGTTCGAACAACACTCACTCGACTATAAAGCCCAAGGGCAACACCGACTCGAGTTCAAGCAACCATTCTCACTCAAGGACTATCTACGAAGCCCAAGGGCTACCCTATTTCGAGTTCGAGCAAACACTAACTCGACCATTAAGCCTACAGGCTACATCACTTTGAGTTCGAATTACTCACTCGACCACTAATAAGCCTATGGGATACATCGCTTTGAGTTTGAATACTCACTCGACTGCTAAGCCTATAAAAACTTTTATTTGGAGTTTGAGCAAACACTCACTCGACCACTAAGCCCACGGGCTACTTTTATTTCGAGTTCGAGCAAGCACTCACTCGACCATTAAGCCTATGGGCTGCATCACTTCTAGTTCGAATTATTCACTCGACTACTGAGACGACGGGCTACTTTTATTCTGAGTTCGAGCAAACACTCACTTGACCATTAATCCAACTGGCTATGTCACTTCGAGTTCGAGCAAGCACTCACTCAACCATTAAGCCTACGGGCTACATCACTTCGAGTTCGAATTACTCACTCAACCACTATTAAGCCTACGGGCTACATCGCTTTGAGTTTGAATTACTCACTCGACTACTAAGCATACGGGCTACTTTTATTCCGAGTTCGATCAAACACTCACTCAACCATTAAGCCTACGGGATACATCACTTTGAGTTCGAGCAAGCACTCACTCGACCATTAAGCCTACGGGCTACATCACTTCGAGTTCAAATTACTCACTCGACCACTATTAAGCCTACGAGCTACATTGCTTTGATTTCGAATTACTCACTCGACTACTAAGCCTACGAGCTACCTTTATTCCGAGTTCAAGAAAACATTCACTCGACTACTAAGCCTACGGGCTATTTTTATTTCGAGTTCGAGCAAGCACTCACTTGACCATTAAGCCTACGAACTACATCACTTCGATTTCGAATTACTCACTCGACTGCTAAGCCTACGGGCCACTTTTATTCTGAGATCGAGCAAACACTTACTCGACCATTAAGCCTACAGGATACATCTATTCGAGTTCGAATTACTCACTCGGCTACTAAGCCTACGGGTTACATGACTTCGAGCTCAAATCATTCACTTGACTAACAAGCCTATATGCTGCTTTTATTTCGAGTTGAAGCAAACACTCACTCGACCATTAAGCCTACGGGCTACATTACTTCGAGTTCAAATTACTCACTCTACTACTAAGCCTACGGGTTACTTTTATTCCGAATTCGAGTAAGCACTCACTCGACCATTAAGCCTACGGGCTACATTGCTTCGAGTTCGAATTACTCACTTAAATACTAATCCTACATGCTAGTTTTCTTCTGAATTATAGCAAGCACTCACTCGGTTATTAAAGCTAGAAAAGAAAAAAATTCGATCAAATTGCCTAAAGCCTCATGAAAAACTTCATAAGGCATGAATCAAAAACAATCTTCACAAGGCAGAAAATAAAACATAGGCAAGTCGGGAAAAGAAAAGATATTTATATATATATATATATATATTCAAGATTGTTTATAACGTCCGAGACGAAGACTAAGGGTTACGTTTCTTAACTATCTCCGAGGGCGGTCTCTTCTCCATTAGGCTCCTCCCCGCTCTCGAACCCGCTCTTGCTCCCATCATCGTCATCATCATCATCATCATCATCATCGGAAGCCAAGGCTTAAGCATCGACTTCGAGCTCTGTAGCCCTTTTTATCTCTTCAGTGAGATCAAAATCTCGAGCATGGATCTCCTCGAGGGTCTCCCTCCGATATCGGCACTTAGCATGTTCGGCAACCCAATGTGCTCGAGTGTTGGCGGTGTCGGTTGCCTCTCTTGCTTGTACCTGAGCAGCTTCAGCACCGGCCCGATAGATGGCCATGAATGCATCCACATCGTCCTTTGCCTTTTCGGCATCAGATTCGGCCTTGGCAAGCGAGCTCCTATATTCTTCTTGCTTGAACCGAGCTTTTTCATTCATACTTTGAAGTTGGTTTTTGGACGATGATAATTGGGCTCGAGCAGCCTCTTTCTATGCAGCAAAGCGGTATATACCTTCTTTCCACTTCAAGGAATCCGCTTTTATCACATCGACCCCCTTATGGAGTTTCCCGATCATCTCGAGTTTCTACTGCAGCTGTGAGACCGAATACTTAACCATTGTTCTGGTATCGAGCCCATAGGCTTTTAATAGTATCATTACCTACTCGAACAGATCTGTCTGGTCTTGGCGAGCCTTGTCCAACTCAGCTCGGAGGCCTTTGATTTCCTCTCCCCTTTGCCCTAAGAGGAGTTTAAGGGCATTCCTCTCCTCCGTGACCCATTAAAGGTCGGCCTCGTATCGATGCAGCTCGGTTAGAGACCAAGAACATGCTTCTTGATGAACTGTTGTGGCCTGCAAAGAAAGAAGAAACAAAGTTAGAAAAGAAAAATAAACATAAAAGTAATATCAACGAAGAGAGTTAAAGCTTACCAGATTCAGAGCTTGCTGCACTTCGCAGAAAAGGCCCAACACATCACTAGGGCCAGTAACGTCCTCGACCCCAGTAAACAAATCACAGAAGGGATCCTCCCCTTCATGAGATCGGTTCATCTCGAGGGCCCCCAAAACTTAGGCTTCCTGAATCGCCCCTTCAGAAAATACAGGGAAAGTGGGCGAGTCTTCGATTACTACTGCACCAAGTGAGTCTCTTGGTGCATTCTCTTTGAATTGAAGAGAATCGGGGATGGGCCCTTCAGACATATCCACCATTCGTTGACTTCGATGGGAGATATCCTCCATCCCCAACAGCTCGGGGACTTTGCCCGAATCTTTCTCTGATGTACCCTCAGTTCGAGGCGGAGCCTTGTAAACCATAATCGATCCAGCTGCCTGTAGGGCATCAATGGTTTTCTTAACTCGGGCCACCAGTTCAGATCCGTCGTCCTTTTCTTCTTCCTTGTCCTCATCCCTCATACACCGAACTGATTCTAAGGTTAAAGGCATGGTATTCTTGCTCGACTTATGAGCCTTCGATTTTGGGTTTTCGGAAGAAGAGGCACTTTTTCTCTTATTATCCTTCACCGGTTTAGAAACCGAGGCTGAAGTTTCATCCTCGCCGAACAGAGGTCGCAAAACCGCATCCTTGCCCAAACCTGCACACAAGAAAATTGATTTGAGTATATGGAAAACAGTTTGAACTATCAATGATGCAAGAAAGGAGATTACCATGATTTTTGGCCTCCCATCGGCCCTTTGAGAAATCGCGCCATGAGCGCTCGGCGTACGTAGAAGTCGAAGCCAGGGCCCGTACCCAGTCCTTGAGGCCAGGAACCACACAGGGCATCCAAGGAACTGCTACACCACAAAAGGGGATATCAGTAAGAAAGGAAATGAAGGGGAAAAACAATGGGAGATAACAGCCGAGTTACACTTATGCTTCATGTTCCATTCTTCAGGAAATGGCATCTTCTCGGCCGGTATTAGATCTGGCGTCTTCACTCGAACAAACCTTCCCATCCAGCCTCGATCCTTGTCCTCATCTATGATCGAGAACAAAACCTTAGTTGCCCGACGCTTTAGTTTTATTAACCCTCCTCGAACGAGGTGGGGGCGGTACAATCTAGTGAGGTGGTCGAGGGTGAAAGACATCCCCTCGATTTTTCGCACAAAGAAATGGATCAGAATAACGATCCGCCAAAAAGAAGGGTGGATTTGGCCTAAGGTTTTTCGGTATTTACGGCAAAAATCTATGATAACAGGGTCGAGGGGGCCTAACATGAAAGGGTAAGTGTACACACTTAAAAACCCTTCCACATGAGTATTAATATCCTCTTCGGGAGAAGGGATACCACTTCTTTGTTCCCCCAGTTACAATAATTATTTATTTGTTCGAGATATCCCCCGGTTATCGAACATAAATACCTCGATACCGGCTCACATCGGCCCGAAACCGAAGAGCCTTTGTCGACCTTAAAATCGGAGGTAAGAACACACGCAACGACAACGCACTTCTCGGGCCGTGGATCCACCGGTGTTTTGTCGGTGGTAGATTGGGAAGAAGAAGTTTTTTATTTTTGGCAGAAAATTTTTGATGTTTTCACCATTTTTGGACTTAAAGAAGGAGATAACAAAGATTTGGTGTTTTGGAAGAAGGATTTTGCAGAGAAGAATCACAGATTTGCGGATGAACTCAGAAGATACGAAAAAGAACTTGGAAAATTTGGAAGATTAAAGATGTAAAAGTGATAAATGCTAAAAGGAAGGGCTATTTATAGATTGAAGCAATGGCGGTTCAATATCAGCGGTGGCCGATCATTGTCTGACACACATTAAATGACTCGGTAAAGTAAATCGACGGGATAGCTATCACGTACGTCATGGTCGGGATCGATGCAAATGTCAATGCATATCCAATCAAGCCATTGAGAAATCATATCGTTTCTCGCTACATCCTTCCCAAGAAATGATGGGACAATCTGTATACGGTAAAACCGGTTAGTCCTTCGTAAGAACTGGTCAAAATGGTAATGCATTGGATCGAAGATCTGGTTGAGGTCCGAAGTTAGTTCATCAAATTTCGAGCCCCAGGGACCGACCTATATTGAGCTCAAATCCAAATCGAACTATGATGAAGTTATCGAGCTATGAGGCAAAGCACAATTATCGAGCGCAAGGTTCATAGGCCGACCGAAACCGACCCCGAATCGATACCGGACTCCGAATTAGAGTCGAGCTCAAGTTAAGAGTGAGAGCTCGAGTCAATACCGAGCTCGGGTCAATATCAAGCTCACAGACAAGAGCCATTGCAACCGCACTAGGGAAGAGAATCATAGCAGGAATTAGGGAAAAGCTAATAAATCATGGGCTCCCCACTATGTATTTTTTATTATATCTGAAGTAGGATCCCTCCACTATAAAAGAGATGATTGTTGTTTCTGTAAGGGGACATTTACATTGTAACAGGAATCCTATTTTTTCATATTGAAAGATTAATATTTTGAGCTCCATTACTTCATCTTATTTTTCTCATTCATTTTCCTCCTTTATACTGTGTTTATCTTTCATTCTTTATAGCCAAGATTATATTTTTCTATTTCTCTTTATGATTTGTGTCACGCTATACCACATAACCTTAGAACTACGTACGAATTCGACTCTATCCGATTTTTTGGGTAAACAGTTTGGCACCCACCGTGGGGCTAAGGATAACAGTGGTTATTTGGTACAAATCTGCAAAACACACCATTTTACGCTTGTTTCCGGATTAGCAATAATGAGCTATCAATTAAATGGCCTTACCTATTGACAACGAAGCTGGCCTTCAAGGTGAGAACAATAATTTGATGCCCAGGACCGAAAGGCCGCTTGTCAACGCCATTGAAGCTCGAATCGAAGTGCCATTAGACGTTAATTAGCATGTGGCCATTGAGGCCAACCTACATTCTGAACCTGAAAATAGCATTCATGGTGGCACTCGATCTGCAACTCGAGATACCCATCGAAGAACTAAGTACAAATTCAATGTTACGCCCCATAATATTACGTCAATGTTACATTCCGTATTTTTGTACGTTAAAGCTTCGTCGTAAGTTAATCGACGTAAGTTTGGGAATGAGATTACTTTGTGATTATAAGGATTATGCTATTTCAAATAGGTGATAAGAAAATTTCCTAAGGAGAGAGGGTAAGAAAATCGAAGAAAATGAGTTTCCTCAAAGTTTGGCAATTTGGGATAAAATACGGTCCAAGATATAATACCCCGTAATACAAGGTACTACATGACCATGATAGTGAGGTGTATAAGGTGTGCTAAAACTGAGCAATATTTTAAGTAATTTGAGATAATTCTTCATTATGTGGATAACTGGATATTATGGATTTTTAGTGGGAGATTAACTAAGTAATTAAGCTAATTAAGTAATTTTGGATAAGCTTAATAAAAACCCTATCCTCAATGTGGCAGCCCAAGGTTGTCTTGATCAAGCCAAGAAATGACTCTTAAGTCATGTAAAAAGGTGGCACATAGTAAGAAGAATTTTGTGACTAAGTCATCTAAAATGGGGCCCACATCCATGTATAAGATATCTTAAACTTAAGAGTCTCATCACGTTACTTTGAGTCATTCTGATATGCATTTGCATATATCACATAAGCAATGTAATATTTTCAACAATTCAAATAAAATGTTAGCAACGTGAATTTTGCTACAAAAACCATACGAGACTATGTAATGTTATGGCAACGGGATTTTGCGATTCTTAGTGAGTACGGTGCAATCTTTCTCAAAGAATATCATACGAATTTTCCCCTACTTCAATCCGTCGTTACGTGTTGTGGCAATTGACGTGTGTTGGAGGGATTGTCATGAGAATTGGCTCAGGTATGTTAAGGCTATTCCTTCTTTCTTTTGGCATGATCCAAATGATATAAATGAAACAAGCAAAATACGCAACTTTCATAAACGACGACTATATTCATAGAATTATTAGGGTTGTCTATATTCTTGATTCCCCATGTGTCTTATTATTCTATCATCTATTCATGGGTCTCAGAAACTACGTAAGTTAATAAATTTGTTTTATGATACTTATAAGAGGCATAATGGTCTTATGACACTCCATAAGATTTTATTGACGTACTTATCATGCATTGCATTCATTGACATTGACCCATGACCAGATGGTGTTATATTCGCGTATATATGTATATTATATGTATATGGGATATAGGAAAAGGTTACGATGTTATATACGCACCACCACCTGATCAGCTGGTATACATTGATGATTTGCCCACACTGGCCGAGATGATTTGATGGGAAGCCCTCATAGGCTTGATGATGTTATCAACGCATATACCTAAGCATGGTATGACATTTATACACATATGTATGACGTTGTAAATATTAATGATTCACAGAGTTATTCGGACTTACATGTCGAGTCTTTTACTCCATATTTCTCTCATGTCTATTACTTACAGATTTTGATTCCTTACATACTCGGTACATTATTTGTACTGACGTCCCTTTTTCCTGTGGAAAGTGGGCAAGTCTTCTATTAATACGCCCCAAGTGAGTCTCTTGGGGCATTCTCTTCAGTTCGAAGAGAGTCATGGATGGGCCCTTAAGAAATATCCACCATCCGGCGACTTTGCCCGAATCTTTCTCCTATGTACCCTCAGTTCGAGGCGGAGCCTTGTAAACCACCATCGATCCAGCTGCCTATGGGGCATCGATGGTTTTCTTCACTCGGGCCGCCAGTTCGGACCCGTCGTCCTTTTCTTCTTCCTTGTCTTCATGCCTCAAACACCGAACCGATTCTAAGGTTAAAGGGATGGTATTCTTCCTCGACTTACGAGCCTTCTATTTTGGGTTTTCGGAAGTAGAGCCCCTTTTTCTCTTATTATCATTCGCCAGTTTAGAAACCGGGGCCGAAGTTTCCTCCTCACCAGACAGAGGTCTCAAAACCGTATCCTTGCCCAAACCTGCACACATGAAAATTAATTGAAGTATGTGGAAAATAGTTCGAACTATCAATGATGCGAGAAAGGCTATTACCATCGGCCCTTTGACAAATTGCGTCATGAGCGCTCGGTGTACGTAGAAGTTAAAGCTAGGGCCCGTACCTAGTCCTTGAGGTCAGGAACCGCACAAGGCTTCCAAGGAACCGCTACACCACAAAAGGGGATATCAGTAAGAAAGGAAACAAAGGGGAAAAACAATGGGAGATAACAACCGAGTTACACTTACGCTTCATGTTCCATTGTTCGCGAAATGGAATCTTCTCGGCCGGTATTAGATCTGACATCTACACTCGAACAAACCATCCAGCCTCTATCCTTGTCCTCATCTATGCTCGAGAATAGAACCTTTGTAGCCCGACGCTGTAGGTTCATTAACACACCTCGAAAGAGGCGGGGTCAGTACAATCTAATGAGGTGGTCG
>AWOL01S0026328.1:185730-214330 GCA_000715115.1 Nicotiana otophora | reverse complement strand
CCAAGCGAATCACAATTTACGGCGCCAAACACCACAAAAAAAACAAAAAAGGAAAGCAAAAAATTCTTACACTCACTTATACTACATAGGAAACTGAACAAAATTCTTTTCAGTTGCCTTTGCTTAAACTTCCACCGCTATAGGAGCAGGGCGGTCAAGTACATGTATGTCTCAATCCAAAATTTAATATGAAGCTTAAATTTTTAAAATGAAGTTATAAGATATATTTTTATTTAAAATCTATGAAGTTATAAGATATATTTTTATTTAAAATTTATTTTTCTAACTTTTTGAGATATAAAGTTGTTAATAATCCTTTTTATAATTAAGTTTTTCAAATTATTCTTTTTTAATTGATATTATAGCCAACTCATTTAGTCTTTCTTGAAATATTGTTGATTTTAGGTAAGATATTATAGAGTAGGCCGTTCAAAATCGAACCGAAACCGTTAACCGAACCGAAACGATAACTTATTAGCTTATTGATATCGGATTATCGGGGTAATGGATGGTGAACGGATTGAGATTTTATAATTAACGGTTTAACGGTTTTGGGGGCGGATTACTCAATTTTCTTATCGGGTAAACCGTTAACCTGTTAAGAATTTGTATATTAACACTTTTACCTATATGTATATAAAGTACTTTTGAAACCCTAAATAGCTAAATCCCTAATTTCTATTTTCTAATTCTCAATTGTCTGCAGCCGCCAGAGGCTAAGGGTGTTCGTCGGTCAGTAATGTACGGTATTTAGATATTTCAGTTCAGTATTTTCGGTATTCGATTTCTTAAAATACAATACCAGTACTGTACCTAATTAAATTCGGTATGGTTCGATTTTTCTCCTTTCGGTTTATTCAGTTTGATAATTTTGGTTTATTCGGTTTGAATACTAACTAGTGCATAGAGTCATAGGCCGTAATATTTTAAATTAAAGTACTCAGTACAAAGCTAAAAATATTTGTTGACAAAAGCTTTGTCCAAAACTAGCAAATATCAACCCAGAGAGAGAAAACTGTGCATAAAAGAATAAATTTGATCATTAGAAATGTCTTGTTACTGGCTTAGAGTTAATTGATAAACTTAGAGAATAAAGGAAGTAAAATTTTAGATTTTTATATGTATGTTATAATTAATATTATGTGTATTGTGTAATATAATATATATTTCGGTACGGTATCGGTATTTCAGTATTTTATTTTAAAATACTAAATACCATACCTAATACCAATATTTTTTAAAACTTAAACCAAATACCATACCAAATACCAAAATATCGAATACCTAATACCAAAATTTTTGGTTTCGATACGGTAATTCGGTATTTACCAAATTATGCACAACCCTACCAGAGGCAGAGAAGTCGTGAGTCTCGTCTCTCTCTTGAATTGAAAACTGAGAAGTCGAAAAATCAAAATCTCAATGATTACTACGTGTATGTCTGTATGAGTAGTATTGATGGTATTAAAAATTTGGTTAATTTATGTATGACAGTATGAGTAGTCTTGTAGACTCTTCAATTAAAAAATACTGTCTGGTTAAATTTTAGATAATATTAAAATTTCGGTATTGATTTGAAACTGTTTGGAATTGATTGAATGATTGTTCAAAAAATTTTTATTTGGTTAGCCGATAACCGTCCAATAATTGTTAATCTGATATCAATCCGCTCGTTATCTTATTGGATGGTTAGCGGATTACCACATTTATAATTCGATAATCGTTAAACCGAACCGTTAAGCATAATTATCCACCTGATCCTCCCGATAGACACCCCTATTATAGAGTAATAGAAATATAGAATTATTGGAACCTTAAAAGTATTGTTGAACACTTAAACTAATAAAATATTTGAGAAAGAATGTGCGTAAGAATATTTAAGAGAAAGGCAAAAAATATGTAAAGGTTTTTGAAATATGAAAAGTTGGAAAAAATAAAGAATGACTTAAATAAATTAAAAAAGGGGAGTAAAAGTTTTACACGTTATCTAATAAAGAAATAAAAATTAAAAACTTAGAACGTTGGGAAAACTATTGATCTTCATTTTTCTACCTATTTTCAAGTAAGTCAAATTATTATTGTATTCATATATATTAAGAGCTTACTTTACTTTTATATTAAAAACTCTACTTTTGTATTAAAAGTAGCAAAATATTATTTTTAATGAATGCACTAATTCTACCCATTTCCTTTTATATTATTTTTGGAGCCGGCCTTGTAGAGGAGTATGAATGAATGCACTAATATTTCACATTTACCACGCTCTTTTGATTTGTCTTTTATCTGTTTAGCTTACAACTCGATTCTTGCCTCTAATCATTGGTAGTTGCATTATGACTTAAGTGAGATATTGCGAACCCAGTCGTTAGCCAATATCATTATGTCAATATCAATTAGGAGTGCTTATCGGGTGCATTGGACGAATAATTATGCTTAACGGTTCGATTTAATGGTTATCGGATTGTAAATATAATAATCTGCTAGCCATCCAATAAGACAATATGCGGATTGGTATCGGATTAACAATTATCGGACGATTATCGGACAGTTATCGAGCGGCTTATCGGCTAAACCAAATAGAAATTTTTTGAACAATCAATACCAAACAATTTCAAATCAATACCAAATTTTTAATACCATCTAAGATCTAACCGAACGGTATTTTTTAATTATAGAATATCAAGACTACTCATAGTGTCATACACATTAACCAATATTTTAATACCATCAAGACTAGGGATTTAGCCATTTAGGGTTTCAATAGCAATTTATATACATAGGGGTAAAAGTGTGAATATATTTTTTTTTAAAGGTTAACGGTTTACCTGATAAGAAAATTGAATAATCCGCCCCCAAACCGTTAAACCGTTAATTATAAAATCTCAATCAGTTCACCATCCATTACCTCGATAGTCCGATATCAATAAGCCAATAAGTCATCGGTTCGATTCGGTTAACGATTTCGGTTCAATTTTGAACAACCCTAATATCAATTGTTACTTCAAAATCTTAACCAAAACAATTTGATAGCTAAATAGACGTCATTGAACACCAAAAAAGAGGAAAAAATAGATTCTTACACGATAAATACGGCCCCACGCTTATGTTTACAAAAAAAAAAATAAAAAAAATGAGTGAACCCAAATATCCTAAAATTACTGAAAACATGAACAAAAAGGCAAAATTAAACCTTTGCACATTCTTTTTCTTATAGAAAGGAGAGATAAATAAAATACCTACTACAGTACTACTAGTCGTAAAGTAACACGCAAAGAGTAAAAAGGTAGCACTCTTATCAAATATTCAATTCACGAGGTTCTATCATCATTTCGCTAGCATAAAAATTTAACATAACCAAAATAACATCACTCACAACTATTTACAATCCAGTGGGGAAACAGGAACATGCAGTGGCGGATCCAACCGTTTAGTTATAATTGAGTTATGAACCCATAACTCAAACAAGGCGATGGGTTTATTGGTTGAAGTTGAACCTATAGAATTAAAATCTTGGATCCTTCTCCAGAGGTGATGACTGCAAAATGCTGATCAATCAACAGAACCCAATAACCAAACCATTTGCGTGAAGAAAAGTGAAACTGGGAGCTTAATTGTCAACGATTATGAAGAGGGTCTGATTCGTTAGGGACTCTTCTTTTACTTGGAAAGAACACATCAGGAGAATGCCTCATCTTCCAATTTTGTGGCTGTTGCGCCTCTTCTTTCTCTGGTTGTTTCTGCATTGATTTCTTATTTGTGCCAGCCACCTCTGTGTTATTTTTTGCTGCAGAAACAAACAATAAGGATAGAAAAACCAGAATCACTAGCCAGCTCTGAAACAACCCTATTGGTCGAGACTGCTTAATTTGCATTATGCCTCCCAAAACAGAGAGTAAAAGTAAAAAAAATGAAAAAAATAAATAGAGGTTTTTACTATTATGAGTGGACTATGTGTGGGTAATCCTAGGAAGAAAATGGAGATTTTCTGGGGTCCAACTCTGAAAGGGTGAAGAACCCACAAAGATAAAGTGTGGAAAAATAGCCAAACTTAGACTGAATGGATATAGCAGATGGAGAAAGCAGAGACAGGAAAAAGACGAGCATAACTTTACTGAGCACAATTTTATTTCATAATTTTAATATGAGGGGCGGAGCCAAAGACAACTTAATGGTTAGGCGAACCCAATAACTTTGGTCTAAATATTATATTTCTCTTAAAAATATTATTTTAATATATATTTCTGCTATTTCAATTTAAATGATACATTTTTCTTATTAACTCGTTAAAAAAAGAATAACACATTTTTACCATTAGAAATAATTCAACTTTAACTTAAAAAAATTAGAATACTGAACTCGTAAACTTTAAATCCTTACTTCGTCTCGAATATTGATAACATAAACCTTTATTTTTCACAACCATCAAGTCACCTAAGATAAATACAAGTAATAACACAACGTAATAATATAGATTAATAGACAAAAAAAAAATTGTAACTTATTATAAAAGGATAAAACACACGAATGATGCAAGAAAATTATATTGATAGTACACATAAATTTAATTTATTGAGTATTATAGCTTTTTTGCAATAAATTAAATTTATGGAGTACTATATATAACCTCCTGCAAAAAGGGAGACAACACGCGATGGGAAGGTCTTTCCTTTTGTCTTCTTTATACTTTATGCTAAAAGGGAGTATACTATATTCTTTGTGATTCACGAGAACTTTTACTAGAAATTTTTTGCTTCTCTCACTTTCAGTCCCCTAAAATAAGGCTAGTCTCTTGTCAAAATTATGTAATATATGCGAACAAGCGTGGCTTCTAGTGCTTTATTTTTGTCTGGTTGGAGTTTGTCTGCTTTAGAAAGCAGTGAACTTATACTTTTTATAGCTATTTCTGCAATGCTCAGATATTGTACTACTAATAGTATATTCGTCAAAGGATGGGAAAAGCTATGTCGAAAATCAAAGTCTTGAATCTTTGATGATGAGAACTCTGAAATCTTCAGTGTCACAGCACAATCGATCATTTCATGTATTCTTTTGAAGACTTCTTTTTGTTTTGTCTTCTGTGAAATATTGGAATTATAATTCGTCCATGTAAATCTGAATCCAAATTTGGGGGAAAAAAGGATCTGATAGCGAATAATCTGCATAAGTAGTACAAGATTCGAGTGGTCAATTCTCTGCTAGAAGGAATAGTCCTGTGCCAATTAAGCTTGAGATTATACTTGACAGTATAACTATTTTTTCTCTAAATTAAAATGAACAATCAGAAATAGAGTTACTAAATTGAGGCCCTGATTCTTTTGAGATAATTATCCCTTAATTCGTGACAAATTGCTACGCCTAGTGGGGGCATAGCATGGAGAACTACTAGTAGAAAGATGATATAGGAAGTGTGAATCTAAAGATAGAGCTAAAAATTACGTTGTTATGTTTTAAGAACTTTTGAAGTATACAATTGGGATCCATAACCAGTGTATTATTCCAGACACACACAGTATGATATTTTTCCTTTTTGAGAAATTTCTTAAAAAAACACATGTCCTGATAGATTTTTTAGATATCATTGTTTTTCGACAAAAGCTTTTGGAAAACACCTCAAGATTTTCTTTCATGATCAAACAAGTTATTGTTTTGTTTAAACAAAATAACTAGTCGTCATAAACAATTGAAAAATACAGAAAACGTTTTCAAAAGAGTTGCACGTCCAAATTATCTCCATTCCTTCTGCAAGACGATTTGAAAAATAAAAAACCTAATTCTTATTAAACACTATAAATTTCTATTGTCTGAAATCTGAGACTGCGTATTACCACATTAAACCAAACTAGTAATCGTACCCGCGCGATGCACGGTCAATATTAAAAAATATTAATTAAATTAAATTATGATCGGGTTTGAACATATTAGATCGTATTAATAAATTTCAATTGTCATCTTATTTGTTAATATGATATACCCAATAATAAAATCTCTATTAAATTAAAGGGACTTATATAGTCAGTGAATAACTTTTTTGTTTTATAATTTTCTATAATCTATTATCCAATATTTAGTATTATTGCATTGTTAATAGAAACTTTTATTAGCATATAACTTTATTTAATATTTTTATCTACTATTTTCCTTTTATAATATCATAGAAGATATATATTTTTTATTTTATTATATTATTCTCAATAATATTTTCTGAATAAATAAAATTTTTATTTCTAAAAAGAAAAACACAAATTATTAGAAAAACAAAGAAATTTTGAATCGGCAGTTTTTTTTTTATTCTAATTTTAGTTTTCTATTTTAAAATAATTTAAAAACTCTAACTTGAAACTACTCTCCAATTTCAACGGACTTTTTTTTTTTAATTTTCATTTTTATTATATTTTTATTTTATTTTATAAATATTTAAATTCAAAACAATTAATCAATAACTAAATATTAACTAAATAACTAATTATTAACTACTTATACTATGTGATTGTTTTCTAGGATGCCACTTGGCTTAAGGAGAGGGTTTTTTTCTCTCCTTTTAATAATATATAAATATAGATATAGATATTTTTTGAATAAATAAACTTTTAATTTTTAAGAATAAAAACAAAAATTATTAGAAAAACAAAGAAATTTTGAATTGGCAGTTTTTTATTTTTTCTAATTTTAGTTTTTTATTTTAAACTAATTTAAAAACTCCAACATAAAACTACTCTCCAATTTGAATGGACAGTTTTTTTAATGTTCGTTTTTATTATAAAATATTTTATTTTATTATTTTATAAATATTTAAATTCAAAAATAATAATCAATAACTAATTATTAACTACTTATGCCATGTGAGTTTTTTCTAGGCCGTCACTTGGCTTAAGGAGAGAGTTTTTTCCTTTTCTTTTAATAATATATGTAACGACCCGACCGGTCGTTTTGAGCTCTAACGCGTCGTTCAGTGGTTAGAGGCCTTGAGTAACTTCACTTCAGGTATTATGACTTGTACTTGTGGTCGGAATTGAATTTCGGGAAGTTCGGAGTTGATTTGGAAAGAAAATTCTAATTTCAGAAGCTTTAAGTTGGAAGAATTGGCTAAGGTCTGACTTTTGAGCTAACGAGTTCGGAATCAGAATTTGAAGGTTCCAATAGGTTTGTATGATAATTTCAGAAATGGACGTATATTCGGGTTGAGTATCGGATCACCCGGAAGTATTTTGGCACTTATTATGGAAAGTTGGCACTTTTGGAAGTTTTAAAATTTCATAAGTTTGGTTTGAAGTGGATTTTTATGTTATCAATGCCCGTTTGGAGTTCGGAGCCTTGGAATAGGTTCATATCGTGATTTGCGACCTATGTCTAAAGTTTGGCGTCATTCTGGGATGTTTAGATATGAATTGGACGCGTTCGTCGAAGTTTGAAAAGTTTAAAGAAGGATTCGATCGTCGATTCGTAGTTTCGATATTGTTTGGTGTGATTTGAGGCCTCTACTAATTCCATGTCATGTTTTGGGATGTGTTGGTATGTTTGGACGGGGGGCCCCGAGGGCTCCAGGTGCGGATTAGATCGAAAATAGATCAAGTTTGGACTGGGGTGAAGTGCTGAGGCAGATGGGATCTGGTGGAATCGCACCTGCGTGGAAAGGGTTGCAGGTGCGAGCCCACAGGTGCGGTGTTAGGCCGCAGAAGCGACAATTAGACTGAGCCGGGGTGGCCGTAGATGCGAGGCTATTTCCACATCTGCGAGCCCGCAGATGCGAAGGGTGCTCCGTAGAAACGGAAAACGAGAGGGGCAGCTCGATCGCAAAAATGGAGGATATCTGCACGTGCGGGAGTACAGGAGCGTGTGGGCGACCGCAGAAGCGGTCGTGCAGGAGCAGAAATTGGTTTGCAAAAGCGGATTTGCTTGGCTTGGAGGGGGAACCACACATGCGATGGATGTTTTCGCAGGTGCGGCTGGTGTTCCGCAGGTACAGAAGGTCGGTTAGGCAGATGATTTTAAAAATTGGGGTTTGCTCATTTCACTCATTTTCTCTCTTGGTTTGGCGATTTTTGGAGAGCTTCAAGTAGAGGTTTTCATCATCTATGGCAAAGTAAGTTATTCCCACAAATTGTAAGTTAAATACATGGATTCTATAAGGATTTAAATATGGAAATTAGTAGAAATTATGGTGGGTTTTGGTAGAAAATCTAGAAATTGGTAGTTTTAGATTTTTACCACGAAATTGGATATGAAATTGAGAATAAATTATGTATTTGAGTTCGTAATGTTATAGATAATCTTCATCTTCGAATATTTTTAAAATCCGGGCACATAGGCCCGAGGATTGATTTTATAGACTTTTCGAGTGGAGTTGGAAATTATTATGAGTATTAGAATATATCTTTATTGGTTTGCACATTGTTTGACTAGTTTTAGAGAGACGGACATACGTTTGAGGTGTTTGAGTGGCATTGGAGCCGGCTATGGAACTTCGAAGCGAGGTAAGTCTCCTATCTAACTTTGTGAGGGGGAAACTACCCCCTAGTGATGTATTTGATCTTTGCTACTTGTTGTAGAGGCTACGTACGCACGAGATGACGAGAGTCCGTACGTAGCTAGATTCATATTATGTACGGGTAGACTTAGGTTTCCGCCATGCTATAACTGTACAATTTGAGTTGTCTCTTGCCTATTAAATTTCCTTTATTTTACGTTGTGACCTGAGGCTAGACTTGTGTAGAGTGATAGACTTGCTATTATAGAGACTCTACGGGTTTCATGATTAGTCGTGAAATAATTATACTCCTCTTACGAATTTCTCCCGCGTTATGCGTTCTCATCGAAAGGTTTCCCTTAAAAATTTATAACTCACACGTCTATTCATGAGTGGGGTCAAGGACTCGTCAAAGCTTCTTATTCTAATGGGATCAGGCCGTTCACCTCGGCGGTATAATAAATACATCTATGATTTGTGCCGTTCGACCCTCGGCAGTGTGCACATTATGATGGGATCGGGTTGTTCGCCTCGACAGGATTATGTATCACACTTTTATGGGAGGGGGCCATTTTCCTCGGCAATATAATAAATGTATCTATGGTTAGAAAATATTATGATGGATAGGGCTGTATGCCTCGACATTTCTATAAATTAGTCTTATGAAATCGTGCGTAATAATTGGCAAGAAGCCAGTATATCTGTGAGTTTTCCAGATTTGAACTGTGACGACCTATCTGGTGAGGTCCATTATAAATATACTCTGATTGAGGTGGTAACTACTAGCTGAGAGATTGAGTTATTGCAGAAAGGAGAACTATACCACGTATTTACACTTGTTATTTCGTTTATTTACTCTGACTCACATCTGTTTACTTTTACCATATCTGTCTTATTGGACCACTAGTAAGTGTCGATGTCGATCCCTCGTTACTACTTCTCTGGGGTTAGGCTAGATACTTACTGGGTACGCGTTGATTTACGTACTCATGCTATACTTGTTGCACTTATTGTGCAGGTACATATATATCTGGTGGTCTTTTGGGCGCAACGACGCGGCTATTGCGGGGATTTTACCGTGAGCTGCATTCCATGTTACGATCCGCAGCCTGCAGAGTCTCCATCAGAGGTATTTATATTCTCCTGTCTAATGTGTATTTTAGACAGATGTTGTATTTTATTATATTTCCTAGTTGATGCTCATGCACTTGTGACACCGGATTTTGGGGGTCCTACAAGTTTTTCATTATTATAGTTCATGTAAATATTATTATTTACCCTGTAAATCCTATTTCATACTATTTAATTAATGAGAATTATGATTTCAAAATACTCAAATGAGTAACTAAGTTGATCAATCACCGTTGACTTGCCTGACGGCGGTGTTAGGCGCCATCATGACCTTTAGTGAATTTTGGGTCGTGTGATGGTAGGCTATAATCTCACATTTTAGTCGCTTATTGCACTCTAATTTACTGCACTTTAATTGTGTTTGAGCTTTAATCGCTAGTGTTCTGGACTAATTGTGTATTTTATGCCTTGTAGGAGAATTCTAAGCTATGAAAATGTTATGGAGCTAATTTGAGCTATTTAGAGCTTTGAAGTCTGAGTAAAAGTCCGAGGAATTAAGCTGAGATCGCGTTCGGGGTCGTATACCACGTCTGGATGATGTATTTGGTGTATT
Organism: Nicotiana otophora; assembly: GCA_000715115.1. NCBI lineage: Eukaryota > Viridiplantae > Streptophyta > Magnoliopsida > Solanales > Solanaceae > Nicotiana > Nicotiana otophora. The sequence continues at coordinate 204,182 of AWOL01S0026328.1, read as the reverse complement.
GAGAATTGTTTGTGAAGTCTGAGTAAAAGCCCACGTCTGGATTCAATCCTCACCCATGACAAGGGTTTGGATCATTTATGCTTTCCTTTAAGTTAAACTTATTTATGATGAATTACTCCATATCTATGGAGTAGTTCTCTTTAGGGATTGATAGATTTGGTGTATTGAGAATTGTTTGTGGATATTAACTCTAGTTTTTATCTATTGAATCGTTTTGGGTGTTTTAATTATTGCATCTTTTTTCACATGTTCATGTAATCGAAAGAGGCATAACTTGTGATATTTTTGCATTATCTTGTTGGTTAAATTCATTGATTCTTCTTACTAATCGAAAGAGGCTAGTTGAATTATTGTTTAGACCTAGTTAGGAGGATAATCGAAAGAGGTTTTCCTAAAGATCAATCCACTACGAATTCTTGCATATCTTCACCGAGCATAAATTGGTTCATATTGTGAGGTTGAGACTTAATCAAGAGAGGAGTTTCTACTGAACGTTGAGCTAATAATTGAGTGAATTCGATAGACTCACTTGAATCTTAGTAGTGAATTAGCTAGAGTTAAATCCCAAACAAATATTTTGCACCTTTTCAATCAACCCCAATTTTCTCCCATTGATAGCTTCTTTTCTTACTCTTGTCGCGATTGTCATTAGCCTATAGTTTAGACTTTTATTAAATTGTAGTTTTTAATCACATAAATCTCAATTGTTGATCATCTTGGATAGCAACCAAGCTATAAACTACAAAAATACTATTTAACTCCAATCCCTCTGGATACGATATTTTATTATACTATATTCGACTAGCAAATATATTTATGTGTGTGTTTTGTGCTCATCAAATTTTGGCGCCGTTGCTAGGGATTTGTAATTAATAGTGTTTGAAATAGTTTGTGGTGCTAATTCAGGAATTTTTCTTTTTATTTTATTTTTTTTTCTCTTTTTATGTTTGGTGTCCCTTGATTGTGCGTAGACTACATGTTAGATTGGTGTATGACTCGATCCTCTAGGAAGAAAGTGCTACCTTATGAACTAGAAATCGAGAAACAACTGCGACAGTTGAGGAAGAAAAGAAATCTCCCCGAGAATACAGAGAATGTTGGGCAATCCTCAACCAAGAAAGTTATGACAGAAGATGATGATAATATTGATTTGGCTGCACGAGAGGCAGTCCAGCAAAGAGAAAACGCTGTACGAGATGCTGAGGAGACAACTCTTTGAAATACACAACTTGTCTATGAAGAGGAGAGGGCTCGGAGAATTGCTCAGAATATACCTTTGAGTGTAGACCAATTCAAAAAATATTGCTCCCAGTACTGGGAGACCACTGGGTAATTATGCTAGAACGGTCTACAACCAAGGCTTATCAAGTGTGAGACCACCTTCAAGTGCAACTAACAATTTTGAGTTAAAGCATGGGTTTCTTCAAACTCTTCAAAACAACTGCATTTTGAGAGGAAATATGAACGAAGATTCAAACAATCATCTAATGGAATTCGAAGAGATTATGAACACCTTTCAATACAATGGTGTGTCAACAGATGCAGTTTACTTAAGAGCATTCCTCTTCACTCTCAAAGACGATACAAAACACTGGATTTGAAGCTTGTCTAATGGATCGATTAGAACATGGGATGAGATGACCATAAAATTTCTTGACAATTATTTCTCATCAGCTATGACGGGCAAGTTTAGAAGAGAAATCCATAACTTTTGCCAGAACGAGACTGAAAATATGTTTGAAGCTTGGAGAGGTTTAAGGAGATAGTGCGAAAGTGTCAACATAACTGAATTGAACTCTGGATGCAACTCCAGGATTTTTGGGATGTATTGACACCGGCCTCATGCAGAACATGGAGCAATACAGCTGGATGTCCGTTGATGAAGAAGACTCCAGAGGAGATAGTCACAATTCTATATGAGTTATCTAAGGATGCAAATCAGTGGCCCTCTAAAATTGCTGAAACAAGAAGATCAACCGGTGTTCACCAAGTTGACGCTAACACGTCGGTGAAGGTAACACTTGATGCCATGGCCAAAGAAATAAGGAAGTTGACCTTAGCCTTGATACACAGTGAGCCCCAGGCAGCGTGTGATATATGTGAAAGAGGACACCCTACTCATGAGTGTAAGGCCTCAATGGAAGAAGTTAATGTCATTGGGAATTATAACTTCAATTCAATGGGTCAGAAGCACCCTGGGTTTTCATGGAGTTCACCTGGAGGTAATGCAAATGCATGGCAATAAAACAACTCCAGATTCCAGGGACAAGGAGCTCCATGCTTCAAAAATCAACAAAGGCAGCAGTTTCAACCTCAACAATCCAATTAGCCTGGGCTAGAAGATCTAATAAAGTCCTTTATTGTCAAGACAGATGAGAGGTTAGATGCTCATAGTGCAACTATCAAAGAATTTGGTACAAGGCTGCGAAACTTGGAGAAACAAGTGGGACAAATTGCCATAATATTGTCTGAAAGGATCCCAAGTACTTTTTCAGCTGATACTGAAAGAAACCCCAAGGAGACGGTAAATACTGTAACTCTGAGAAGTGGACAAGTAGTGAAAGAGCCCATCCCTATCCAAAAAGAGGTGGTACCCGAAAACGAAAGTGCGGAGCAGCTGAAAAATGAAGTTTATAAGAAGAAGAAAGGCAAGAAAGGAACTGAGAAAAAGAAAAAGGAAGAGAATTCAAGAAGGGATGAATCTAAAGAGAGCAAGCATATGCTTGCTTTACCTTTTCCCCAAAAGCTTTATAGAGAGAAGCTGGACAAGCAATTTGAGAGATTTCTGGATATGCTGAAACAAGTTAATATAAAGTTTTCATTCACTAAGGTGCTCTCTCAAATGATAGCTTATGCCAAGTTCTTGAAGGAAATCCTTACAAAGAAGAGAAATATAGAAGAAACATCAGTAGTCAAGCTTTCAAAGCATTTCAGCGCAATCTTGCAAAACAAACTCCCACAAAACTGTGGAGATCCAGGGAGTTTTACTATACTTTGCTCTTTAGGTACTATTAATTTTGATAAGTCTTTATGTGATTCGGGTGCCTCAATTAATTTAATACCTTTGTCTATTTATAGGAAACTGGATAATGAGATTGGAGAGACAAGGTTTGCACCAATATCTTTGCAGCTGGAAGACCAAACAACTATCATACCCCGAGGGGATAGTGGAAGATATCTTAGTTCGGGTAGATAAATATGTATTTCCTGTAGATTTCATAGTGGTAAAGATGGAAGAGAACAAATAGGTCCCTCTTATCTTAGGAAGAACATTTTTAGCAACGGGTAGAGCAATATTGGATATACATGATAGAAAACTCATGTTTATAGTGGGTGAAGAGACTGTGACGTTTGAGATGAATGTAGAGACCGTGGTGATAAAGGAGAAGCCAACTGAAAGTGTTGAGTGGAAGGTGAAGGGTTCAAAAGAGAAGGCTGCATTGAAAGAAAAGTGTGGGGTGTACCCCAAGAAAGCTGAGAAGAAGTTGTTTGGCTGGATGTGTGCATTGGTTCGGGCGCGTGGAATGGAGCCCGACTTTGATTCAGATCCTGACTTGAGATTTAGGAAAGTTTTCTCTACCTTATGATTTTTAATTGTGTGTCATGGGGATATGCCACAACGTAAAGTGTGGGGTGGGGAAATTATATGTTGTATGTATCTGTGTTAGTAATTTAGTTTTATTGTTTTAGAAGTTAGAGATAGAAAAATGAGAAAAACCAAAAACCATAAAAATTGTAAGATTTTCGATTTTCCCGATGATGGATATCACTCGACAGGTTCCTTGAGGGATTAAAGTCGAAATAAAAAGACAAAAATATTTTATTTTATCAGGTAGTGTAATAATTCCCTCTTGGGTTTTCTTTGTGCCGCAGTTCTTTTTCAAGGGTTTTGTTTGAACCGGGTGTAGATAGTTTTTTTTTAAATTTTTGTTAGTAGTAGGGAACCTTGTGTTGTATTTTGAATTGAAAGAAATATCTCTTGACTCTATTATACCTTGAGAATAGTGAGTGCTTTAGTTGTGATGCTTAGGTTCAGTTTTTGACTCTTGCATAAGCACCTTAAATTATATGATTTTAACTTTGCTTAACTGCTTTGACTAGAGTGTCTTGATAGTCTGACCTTGAGTGAGTTATGTGCCATGTGTGTGTGAGGTTTTTGTATATTCTATGCATTGCATTTGATGTCTAGAACTTGCTGTGTGTTTGCATAGTGAAATAGTAGTTTTGTTCAGTCTTAGAAGTGATTTAGGCATTTTTTTGTTGAACCAGTTATATGCTTTTACCCACCTAATTGTTATATCTTAGTTAACCCCTTTGAATCTGTAATCCTGTTTCTTTGGCAACTACATTACAAACTTTACCCAATTGCTGAATTGGCCATATATTCGAACCATTTACCTCTCATGAGCACTTGAATTTGATATGAACTTTGCAAAAGTTGAAGTGTGGGTTGGTTTGGCTTTTGAGTGGAACTTATGAAATTAGGAGAAATGTATACTGTATTAAAATAGTAAGAGCCACTTGAATTGTAAAAGAAAAGAAATATTGTATGATTGTGCAAATTATTCTATGATAGTGGTAAATCTTGATTTAATTGTGCTTAAAGAAGTTGGAAGTTAATATATATTGATGTAAAGGTGGAGTTATAGTTGTGACATAAGTGTGGAGTTTTGAACAATGAAATGTATGTATTAAAGTGCTTAGGGAGATGTAGTCACTTTTATATCTAAATGTATCCTACCCGCCCCGTAGCTTACATTATGACCAATTAAAGTCTTACTTGATCCTTGATTGAATGAGTTCGATTAGTTGAGTAGTACATTACGGGCAAGCCTATGGTGCATCTTTTGTGGCATATGAATGTTGTTTCTCAGAGTGAGTGAATTCTTTCTATATTGAGTTCCTAATTGTTTTTAATTTTTATGGTGTGTGGAATGACTTTCTACTGTGGTGAGGGCACTTAATTCATGAAGTAAAGGTAATGTCGTTGACCTCTGTGTTAGAGTAAGTGAGCGGGTTATAAATAATGTGTGGTGCTTGAGTCAAATTTTGAGGCTATGATGTTACATTATTGTGCTTAATCTATTTTAAATATTCTTGGTTTGATGAGTTATGAGAGTTGTTTAAAAAAAGGTCGTGTCTATATAAAGTGTAGTTTGATTTCTTGAGGACGAGCAATGGTTTAAGTGTGGGGTGTTCAAAATTTGACAAGCGCAAAACACATACTTAAATATGCTCGCTATTCGAATATAGTATAATAAAATATCGTATCCACAGGGATTAGAGTTAAACTATATTTTCATAGTTTATAGCTTGGTTGCTATCCAAGATGACAACAATTAAAATTTATGTGATTAAAAACTACAATTTACTAAAAGTCTAAACTATTGGCTAATGACAATCGCGACAAGAGTAAGCAAAGAAGATATCAATGGGAGAAAGTAAGGGTTGATTGGATAGGTGCAAGATATTTTCCTGGGATTTAACTCTAGCTAATTCACTCCTAAGGTTCAAGTTAGTCTATCAAATTGATTCAATTATTACCTCAACGTTCAATAAAAACTCCTCTCTCGATTAAGTCTCAACCTCACAATATGAACCAATTTATGCTCGGTGAAGATATGCAAGAATTCGTAGTGGATTGATCGTTTGGAGAACCTATTTCACTTATCCTCCTAACTAGGTCTAAACAATAATTCAACTAGCCTCTTTCAATTACTAATAAGAATTAATGAATTTAACCAACAAGATAATGCAAAAACATCACAAGTTATGCCTCTTTCGATTACATGAACATGTGAAAATAGATGCAATAATTAAAACATCCAAAATGATTCAATACATAACAACTAGATTTAATATCCACAAACAATTCTAAATACAACAAATCCATCAATCCCTAAAGAGAACTACTCCATAGATATGGTGTAATTCATCACAAATAAGTTAAAGTTAAAGGAAAGCATAAATGATCAAAACCCTTTTCTTGGGTGAGGATTAAATGATGAAATCCTTATGCTCTTGCTTCTTCCACTTGTCCTTAGCCTCATTAGGTCTTAGATGTGTCAAAAGTCCCAAAAATAACGTTTTTCCATGTATAGATACCAAGTAGGGTCGGGCCTAGACGAAGATACCTTCTCCCACGTGAAATAGGAAAATACTCTGTAAATATTGCACATGCACGCTACATGGGAGGACATGCCATGCGGGGCGTTAGTGGGAAAGTTCAAAGAGTTACAATCTGTCAGGCTACCAGATAATGTACAGGCGCGGCGCACCGCGCTCCGCCGGTGTACACTTTTCTCAGAGTCTAACTTTTTGCTTTGATGTTTGACATCCAGACATGGTATTCGACCCCAAACACAATCTCGACTTAATCCCTCGGGCTTTTACTCACACTTCAAAGCTCCAAATAGCTCAAATTAGCTCTATAACATTTACATAGCTCAGAATTCTCCTACAAGGCATAAAATACACAATTAAGTGCAGAACACTAGTGATTAAAGGTCAAACTCAAATAAAGTGCAATAAATGACTAAAATGCGATATTATAGCCTACCATCACCGTGACAACTCGGTATCATAGCCTTAGGTTCTCTTGGATCTCACGAGTTATGAGCAAGTCTAGTAGAATCTTGCGGAACGGTATGGAGACGTCTATACTTATATTCGATAGGCTACATGGTTGTTAGGAACACTTCCCTTCTTAATTTCCTCATCATGCAATTTGATTCCATTGAGGCTTGTGCCTTTATTTCCTTCCTACTCAATCTTATGCGACGTGAAGTGCTTGTTATCAATTGGACGTCGAGTAGTGGTATTGGTACTGTAGACGTGGTGCAAGATGTTTGTCCCTACGTGTTCGAGCAGTCTATTATCATCGCCTTGCAGAAGGGTGTTCTGTCATCTCAGTTCAGTATCTGTACTTCCTATGGTTTTGAGGCTATGCACGGATTGCTATGATGTTCATGCATTGTTATCGTATAGTGTTGGTGTAATGGTAGGGCACTTGTTTATGTATTGAGGTTGTGAATGACTTGAAAGGAGGATTTTTCAGTGCATGATTTTGAGGTTCAGCATTTAATTCCAGCAAAGGAAGGGCAATCTGACTATGAATGTTCAGGCTTTAGTTGATGGAGTAACGAGGCTTGATATTTTCGAGCGTGATGGAATTATTATTTGTGATATGGCATCGTCGTCCTTGTTGGAATGCATTAAGGTCTGCTGGTGTTATAGTCTTCTTTGATTTTTCCTTCAGGGTAAGGTGTTGTGAAATAGTGCCTAAGACGCGGTTGTCCGAGATAACGGTGTGTAGCAGTTCCAAATCGAATATGTGATTATAATGTTGATGGATCGAGAAAGATGATCTTCCAGGAGGTTTAGAGTTGGTAGAAATTCATTAGTTCAGGTGCTACAGATATAGATTTGGTACGAGGCAACAGTTGGGCAGCAAAGTATAGGGGAGGACATAGCGAGAAGCGCCTCGCGGTGGTTGAATTACTAGCAGGTCAAGTATGAACAACAGAGGTCGAGAAGTTGCTTAATGGATATGGTTTAACCGAAGTAAGAGTTATAGATTAGCATATGGGTTCTGTGGTAGGATAGCCGCGTGCCTTGAGAAAGTGTAGAATGATTTGGAAATCATGATGGAAGGTGATTTGGTCTACGGATTTTATTTAGAATGGTGGTTACCGTGCGAAGAAAGATTTAATATGGCAGAAAGAAGTTTGCTTGAAATGAAGAAGGGTGTGAATATTTGATTATCATTTCAGATGCAACATGACTCGAGTTTAGAATGTATTGTTGGACTTTTAGTTGATGTCAATGGGGAAGGGACAGACTTGTACAACTGGTGGACGAGCATAGGCTCAAGAGGGTTTACTGATTTCATAGTAGTTGCACCTAGTGCATCATCGTTGGGAGATGTCGATATGGAATTCCACAAGTGGGTTATCTCCTGTGGACAAGTCAGCGATTGTGTGATTTTGATAAAGTTTCTATGAAGAATTCTACTTACTACCCTGCAGAAGGTCGAATATGCGATTGTGGCGGATAATTCAGCATGTTCATGAGAAGTTGACGAAAGATTTCGAGAAATTTGGCGGGATAAAGGTGTGAGATCATGGTAATTGAGAAGGAGGAATCCTCGTGGGTTCTGGTTTTATGTAATGGTAGCTTAAAGCTAAGTGGGGGAGCCCCACCATCTACGATTGGATCGTGTGGTTGTCTACTTATGCGGTTCTGGTTATCGATGCATTGGTGGATTATTTATGACTAAGAAAAGAAAATTCCAGGAGTAATTCAAACAAAGAACTCGATGAATGTGTGCTATACTTTGTCTTATCTATTGATGTGCAGGATTTGGGAAGACTCAGAGTTTATGCTTCTTGTGGATGTAATGTAAAAGGAAAAGAATTCAACTGGTTGTTTCTTTGAGAGAGTGTTCATGTGATAGCATAGCATCAAAGTTTGGTTATATTCGGGATCAGGTCAGAGTGGGTGACTCTCAACAATGGTTTCAGTGGGTTCAAGAATTTAAGTACAGGTGCCTAAGGACTTGGAATGTTCTATGTTATCATCGGGTATGCGGTGCAGTATTGGAGGAAAGAAATAAATAGCTTCGGATACTCGGAAGGTCTTGCAGGATGGTTGTACCAACTGGAGATGCTATTGTGTGCATAAGTAAAGTATGAGATGGTTCATGAGTAATGAGACGATGTGGTCTCGTTATGCGGGTCACTCGGGATGAGTGCGTATTTGGTTCGTTACATTTTTGAATGGAGCCAATATTATTTCTAAGGCAAGTCGAGAGTAAATTGGAAGAAGTTGGGTCGATCAGCAATGGTTGAATCAGCATGATTGTGGCAGTGATCAGTTCCTTCAGCATGAAGTTATACATGTGGTTTATGGTTGTACGCGTGGGCTTGAGCGCCACCACAACTTGACTGATTTAGTAGGTATTTAATTCAAATACCCTTGTGGCGTAAATGGATTTCAGAAGAGTCATGGCATTTTAGATCACGACTTGAGGTTTGTATTTTTCTGTGATTTGGGAATTCAATTGCGTGTTGCATTGGTTCTTCTGTAATGAGCTAACTGAAAGGTTTCTAGCCAATGAATTGTTTAGTCTACTGGTAGTTCAGGGGTTATAATGAATTCGTGTATTCTTGCGTAGCGGCATGATAGGTGCAGTGAGCGGCACGGGAAATTGAAAGTTGAGGATTGGGGTTGCGGTTCATAGTTGACAAGAATGTCACGAGCTCGGATGAGAAGGGGAGAATTCAGATATTCAGAGTAAGGTGACATTTTGTTTAGTGCCGCCTGAGAACGACGTTCTGTGTAAGAGGCTTGGTGTATTGAATTGCGGATTCTTGATTTGCTTTACAGAATTAGAACGGTTAGTGGTATGGATGTGTAGATTTTGCTATCTGGTGCGAAAGCTTTTGGGAGAGTATCCCATTGGGAAATTTGTATAAGTGTCACATGTTAGTCACTTGATTGTTAAAGATTGAAACCAAGCATGGAGGTTATGATACTATCGTTAATGTGAGAGTTTATGCCTGGGAGGCGTTCTATTCCTTTGGTTGTGAACTATGAGAGTTGTTCCGGATTGAGACAGCTTGATTATTCGCACATGTGTTGAGTTCTCATGTAACTTGTGGTGTTATACGAGCAGGATGGCTCTCGAGATGCATGCCATTTATCGTACCTAAGTTGTGCTTGGGTTTTGTGGCTTATTGTGCTATCCATCTCCCCGTAGTTGTATTTTTGCACTTGGCGTGCTTGTGGCCGATATTCCGTGTTTCGTAGGTATAAGCAGTATGGATTGATGGGTATTTCCTTATTTATTATTATGTGTGGATCGGGTGGCATGCTGCCACGAGCACGTTGTTTGGATCGGGTTGCATGCTGCAAAGGTATCATGTGTGGATTGGGTTGCACGCCACAATAATGAGATGTTGAGTGTGGTCCCCCTATACTTATTTTGTGTGACTTGTTTTTCTTCCCTTAGGTAGGTTCATTACATCTATTCGACCGTTTTATTCGTTCTGCAGGCTGGGTAATTCCCTGTCAGAGCTCGTTCTTCCTTATGAGTTATATTCGAGCAGTAGCTTATTGACACTTTGATGGTGTGACATAAGGTCTTCGTCAGTGTTTGAGGTGACTCATTGCCTGAACAATTTGTACTGGGTGAGGCGAGATTATTGGACCTAAAATTAGTGAAATTAGATTTATATAAGTTATATTTAAGAGCAAATATCATTATTCAGTTCAGAATGAGGTAATGGTCCTTGTCAAGTGGTTATTAGTTTCTACGCATCTCCTCCGTCGTGGCAGTATTATGAGAGTTCGTACAAGAGTTATATGCATCATGAGGTGCGTTGTGGGCATCAGATTCGTGGAATTTGCAGCTATTGTTGTATGAGGATGTTTTTATGGTCAAGCGAGTTATGTGGTGCATTGTGATTTTCAGCGGAGGAGAACGGTCATGTTGGGTGCAGTGTGCAAGGGTTTATACGGTGTTCGTATGTTAGAATAAGGTTTTGTAGAGGGATTTGGAGGTTTAGAATTTGGTTCTAAGGATTATTGACTAAATTAAGAGGGATAATCTTAAGTCTGGCTCGAGCTAATCTGCTCATATGGGTTGTAGTGGCACGGGTAGGTGAACAAGGTGTTAAACAGTGATATTGGACAACTCCGGAGCAGTCCTTAGCACGTTCGAGGACGAATGTATGTTTTAAGCGAGGGAGAATGTAACGACCCGACCGGTTGTTTTGATCTTTAGTGCGTCGTTCAGCGGTTTGAGACCTTGAATAGCTTCACTTTAGTATTATGACTTGTACGTGTGGTCGTAATTGAATTTCGGGAAGTTCGGAGTTGATTTGGAAAGAAAATTCTAATTTCGGAAGCTTTAAGTTGGAAGAATTGACTAAGGTCTGAATTTTGAGTGAATGACCTAGGAATCGGGATTTGAAGGTTCCAATAGGTTCGAATGAGGATTTCGGACTTGGGCGTATGTTCGGGTTGAGCATCAAATCATCGGGAGTATTTCAACGCTTATTATGGAAAGTTGGCATTTCTGGAAGTTTTAAAATTTCATAAGTTTGGTTTGAAGTGGACTTTTATGTTATCGATGTTTGTTTGGAGTTTCGAGCCTTGGAATAATTTTGTATCGTGATTAGTGACCTGTGCGCAAAGTTTGGCGTCATTCCGGAATGTTTTGATATGAATCGGACACGTTCGTCGAAGTTTGAAAGTTTGAAAAGTGTAAAGAAAGATTCGATCATCGATTCGTATTTGATATTGTTTGGTATGATTTGAAGCCTCGACTAAGTCAGAGTCATGTTTTGGTATGTGTTGGTATGTTTGGACAGGGTCCCAGGGGCCCCGGGTGCGGATTGTATCGAAAACGGAACGAGTTTGGATTAGGGTGAAGGGCTGAAGAACCTGGGATCTGGTGCAATCGCACCTGCGTGGAAAGGACCGCAGGTGCGAGCTTGCAGGTGCGTCGTTGGGGTCACAGAAGCGACAATTGGACTGAGCTAGGGTGGCCGCAGATGCGAGTTTATTTCTGCATCTGTGAGCCCGTAGATGCGAATGGTGCTCCTCAGTAGCAGAAAATGAGAGGGGCAGCTGGATCGCAGAAGCGGAGGATATCCGCACGTGCAGGAGTGCAGGAGTGTGTGGGAGACCACAGAAGCGACCGCGCAAGAGCGGAAATTGGTCCGTAGAAGCGGATTTGCCTCGCTTGGAGGGAACCGCACTTGCGATGGATTTTTCCGTAGGTGCGGAAGGTCGGCTGGGCAGATGTTTTAAAATCGGGGTTTGCTCATTTCACTCATTTTCTCTCTTGGTTTGGGCAATTTCTGGAGAGCCTCAAGTGGAGGTTTTCATCATCTATGGCAAGGTAAGTTATTCCCACCAATTGTAAGTTAAATACATGGATTCTATATGGATTTAAATATGACAATTAGTAGAAATTGTGCGGGGTTTTGGTAGAGAACCTAGAAATTTGTATTTTTGGATTTTTACTACGAAATAGGACATGTAATTGAGAATAAATTATATATTTGAGTTCGTAATGTTATGATAATGCTCATCTTCCAAAATGTTCGGAATCCATGCACGTGGGTCCGAAGGTTGATTTTATAGACTTTTCGAGCTGAGTTGAGAATTATTATGAGTATTAGAGTATATCTTTATTGGTTTGCATATTGTTTGACTAGTTTTGGATAGACGTGCATCAGTTTGAGGTGTTTGAGTGGTGTTGGAGCCGGTTATGGTTCTTCGGAGCGAGGATAGTCTCTTGTCTAAATCTGTGAGGGCGAAACTACCCCTATGATGTATTTGATATGTGCTACTTGTTGTGGGGGCTACGTACGCACGAGGTGACGAGAGTCCGTACGTATCTAGATTTATGTTATGTCCGGGTAGACTTTGGTTTCCGCCATGCTATAACTGTACTATTTGAGTTGTCTCTTGCCTATTAAATTTCCTTTATTTTATGTTGCGACCTGAGGCTAGACTTGTGTAGAGTGATAGAATTTCTATTATATAGACTCGATGGGCATCATGATTAGCCGCGAAATAATTGTACTCCTCTTACGAATTTCTCCCGCCTTATGCGTTCTCATTGAAAGGTTTCCCTTAAATATTGATAACTCACACATTTATTCTTGAGTGGGGTCAAGGACCCGTCAAAGCTTCTTATTTTATTGGGATCGGGTCGTTCGCCTCGGCAGGATTATGTATCACACTCTCATGGGAGCGGGCTGTTCGCCTCGACAATATAATAGATGTATCTATGGTTTGGAAATATTATGATGGATCGGACCGTACACCTCGGTATTTCTATAAATTACTCTTATGAAATCATGCGTAATTATTGGCAAGAAGCCAGTATATCTGTGAGTTTTCCTTATTTGAACTCTGACGACCTATCTGGTGAGGTCCATTACATATATACTCCGATTAAGGAGGTAACTACTAGATGAGAGCTCTAGTTATTGTTGAAAGGAGTAATGTACCACGTATTTACACTTGTTATTTCGTTTATTTACTCTGACTCCCATCTGTTTACTTCTACTGTATTTGTCTTATTGGACCACTAGTAAGTGTCGATGTCGACCCCTCCTCACTATTTTTTTGGGGTTAGGCTAGATACTTACTGGGTACACGTTGATTTACGTACTCATGCTATTCTTGCTGCACTTATTGTGCAAGTGCTTATATGTCTAGTGGTCTTTTGGGCGCAACGGCGCGGCTATTGCGGGGACTTTACCGTGAGCTGCATTCTATGTTACGATCTACAACTTGCAGAGTGTCCATCAGAGTTATTTATATTCTTTTGTCTAATTTGTATTCTATACAAATGTTGTATTTTAGTATATTTCCTAGTTGATGCTTATGTACTTATGACACCAGATTTTGGGGGTTCCTCATGTTGTTCGTTATTGTAGTTCATGTAAATATTATCATTTATCCTGTAAATCCTATTTTATACTATTGAATTAATGAGAATTATGAATTCAAAAATACTAAAATGAGTAATTAAGTTGACTGACAACGGTGTTAGACGCTATCACGACCTTTAGTGGATGTTGACTCGTGACAATATATAGAATAAATATTTAAATTCAAAAACAATAATCAATAACTAATTATTAACTACTTATGCCATGTGGCGTTTTTCTAGGCCGCCACTTGGCTTAAGGAAAGGGTTTTTTCCTCTCCTTTTAATAATATATTGAATATAGATATTATCTAAATAAATAAAAATTTTATTTTTAAAAAGAAAAACAAAAATTATTAGAAAAACAAAAAGAAATTGAGTTGGCAGTTTTTTATTTTTTCTAATTTTATTTTTTTATTTTAAAATAATTTAAAAACTTCAACTTGAAACTACTCTGCAATTTGAATGGACAATAGTTTTTTAATTTTTGTTTCTTATTATAATTTTGTTTTATTATTTTATAAATATTTAAATTCAAAAAATTAATCAATAACTAATTATTAAATAAATAACTAATTATTAACTACTTATGCTATGTGAATTATTGACAGCTTTTATTTTTTCTTATTTTAGTTTTTTATTTTAAAATAATTTAAAAATTCCAACTTGAAACTACTCTCCAATTTGAATGGACATTGTTTTTATTTTTTATTTTGTATTATATAATATAATATTTTATTATTTTATAAATATTTAAATTCAAAAAGAATAATCAACAACTAATTATTAACAACTTATGCCATGTGGCTTTTTCTAGGCCACCACTTGGCTTAAGGAGAGGGCTTTTTCGTCTCCTTTTAATATATATAGATTTGTTTTTATAATTTTCATTTTTTATTATACAATATTTTATTTTATTATTTTATAAATATTTAAATTCGAAAGAAATATCAACAACTAATTATTAACTAAATAACTATTTATTAACTACTTATGCCATGTGGCATTTTTCTAGGCCGTCACTTGGCTTAAGGAGAGGGCTCTTTTCTCTCCTTTTAACTAGTACTAGTATTAGCACTCGCAGGGATGCGCGGACACTAACCATGTTAAATATTTGAGTTATTTGAATTATATGTAAATAATCTTAAAATTTAAACTTTATCGATAAATATAGATAATCATTGCATATTAATTAAGAAACACTATGAAAATGATTAAACATTTCTCAAATCTCCTAGTTATAATTATATTTTTTGTTTTTTGGTACCATTCTCGCCGGTGTCATTGGATCCAAAAAATAGTAAGGAAGCAAAATAATAACTCAGATGTAACGACCCGGCCAGTCGTTTTGAGAGTATTAGCCCCGAACCCCTATTTATTGCTCCATCTATTTTATTTTTTGATTTTGTGACTTGCCGAAAGGATTTATTTTTGGTTTCGGAGTGAAATGGGCACATAGTCCCTAAAATTAAAATGGAAGTTTAAGTCATAGGAATTTACCGTAGTTTGAACTGTCTGAAGACGACCTCGGAATGGAATTTCGGTGTTTCTAATAGCTCTGTAGGGTGATTTTGGTCTTTGGAGCGTGCTCGGATGTTGAATCGGAGGTCCGTAGCTTATTTTAGCGTCAATTGATAAAAGTTGGTAAATTGGATGATTTTTGGGAAGTTTGACCGGGAGTGGACTTTTTGATATCGAGGTCGGTTTCCAATTCCGAAAGTTGGAGTAGGTCCGTAATATCAATTATGACTTGTGTGCAAAATTTGAGGTCAATCAGGCTTGATTTGATATGTTTCGGCATCAGATGTAGAAGTTTAAAGTTTTAAAATTTATTAGGTTTGAATCAATGCACAATTCGTATTTTAGCGTTGTTTGATGTGATTTAAAGACTCGAATAAGTTCGTATGATGTTTTAGGACTGGTTGGTATATTTGGTCGAGGTCCCGGAGACCTCAGGTGGTTTTTGGATGGTTATCGGATCGAAATCGGACTTAGAGCAAAGCTAGGATTTGCTGCCTTCTGGTGCAATTGCACTTGCGGAACTATTCTCGCAGGTGCGCTGCTGCAGGTGCGACTGGCAAGGTGCAAAAGTGGATTTGGGGCTTGGCCTGGGGCTGCGTCGCAGGTGCATGAAGCTTTTCGCATTTGCGAACCCCCAGGTGCGAGCCAGGCGCCGCAGATGCAGAGTGAAGGGAGCTGGTTTCGCAGAAGCGGCGGTGTTGACCGCAAAAGGGAGGCCGCAAAAGCGGACCTCTTGGCCGCATAAGCGAAAGAAGCCGTAGATGCAGGGAGGACCTCGCATCTTCGAGACTACAGATGCGGTTAAGTTTCCGCAGAAGATGAAGTGCTGGCAGAACATTTAAATACAAGGGTTCGCGATTTTGCTTCATTTTAAATATTTTGAGCTCGAGTCTTGGCAATTTTTGAGAGCATTTTCGAGGGATTTCTTTAGTTAAGTCTCTTCCTACTTTTTGATCAATGATCTGTTTTCCCCATTGATCTTCCCACCTAGTTAGTGTGTATTTAAGGTAGAATTTGGGGGTTTGAGGCTAGATATTTGGAGAGTTTAATTTGGGAATTTGAGTGGCGACTTGGTGTCGGATTTGAGTAATGTTAGTATGGGTGATCTCGATATCGAATAGGTGTTTGTATTTTATGACTTTTACCTGATTTCAAGATGTGGGCTCGGGTCGACGTTTGGGGTGATTTTTCAATTCTTTGCAAAAGTCATAGTTTCATTGTTTAAATTAGTTTCTTGTAGTTATATTTATAATATGTAATTGTTTTGGCTAGATTCGAGCTGATCGGAGTAGGAAAGTCGAGGGAAAGGCATCCGTATCGATTGATTGAGCAAGATTTGAGGTAAGTGACTTGTCTAACCTTGTGTGGGGGAAACCTCCCCTTAGGATTTGGTACTATTGTAACAATTTGTGATACGTGAACGCCGTGTACGCGAGGTGACGAGTGCATACACGGGCTAAATGTAGAAATTTTGGTACTTACTCGTCTTCTTTTAAACTCCTTAACCGAGTTGCCTAAGCATGGGTAGTTTTCATGTCTAGCCTAGTATCGCATGTCTATGTGTATTAACATTTACTTGAAATTTGTGCAACATGCTTAGTTGAATTACTTGCCTCCGTGATCTTGTATTCAGTCTTTAACTGTATAATTCCTTGTTGTATTATTATATTATTTGCCTCATTTCCTTTTATTCCAGTAGGGTCCTGACCTGACCTCGTCACTACTCTACCGAAGTTAGGCTTGACACTTACTGGGTACCATTGTGGTGTACTCATACTACACTTTTGCACATCGTTTTGTGTAGATCCATGTTCTTCCTACCATACCGGATACTAGTGATCTGGACCGTAGGTGGAGACTTCAAGGTATATCTGCCAGCATCCGCAGACCTCGAAGCCCTCCTCTATACTTATTATGTTGTTTCCCTTATTCTCTTTAGACTCTGATGTATAGAGACACTTAGTATTTTCTCTTAGAAGCCTGTGACTTATTTCTACCGGGTTTTGGGAGTTGTAATTTATTTGAATCGCAATTGCTATTTATATAACATGTGTTGAGATTTGAGTTCAGTTTTATATTCAGTTATTTCGCAAATGGTTAGGCTTATTTCTATGGAATTGTTAGGAAATGCTTCACTTGTTTGATTCCTTATCGTGCGTGATTTTGACTTCGGATTCTGAATGTATGTCCTTCTATTCTCTCACAGATAGTGAGGACACGTACAGCTAGATCAGATGACCAGACCCCCACGCCCTTTGCTAGAGCTGCGAGAGACTGTGGTCGGGGTAGAGGCCAAGTACGTCCACGTAGTGCAACCTAAGCACCCGTACAAGCTACTACAGAGGACCCACTAGTAGCTCCAGTCTGAGGGCAGGCACCTGAGACGCCTGTTACTGCACCAGCCCTCGAGGAGACTTTAGCCCAGTGTCTGAGCATGTTCAGCACCTTGGCTCAGGCAGGATTGATACCACTTGCTCCTGCGACATCTCAGGCCGGGGATGGAGCATAGACTCCTGCCACCCGTACCCCAGAACAGCGGGTTCAGGTCGACCAGGTTCTAAAGATCATACCGATAGAGCCGGTAGCTCCAGTTCAGCCCGAGGTTAGGGCAGCAGTTTCTGAGGTGGAGCAGCTCAGACTCGAGTGGTACAAGAAGTACCACCCTCCTACTTTCAATGGCTTGGCGTTAGAGGATGCCCAAGTTTTTCTTGAGGAGTGCCACCGTACCCTCCGTACTATGGGTGTTGCAGAGACTAGTAGGGTTTCTTTCACTACGTTCTAGCTTAGAGGAGCGGCATATCAGTGGTGGCGAGCATATGCGATGGATAGTTTGGACGAGTTAGCTTCACTCACTTGGACTCATTTCTCAGATATGTTCTTGAGGGAGTATGTTCCCCAGAGTCTCCGAGATGCATGGCACGCAGAGTTTGAGTAATTGTGCTAGGGTTCTAGGACCGTGTTAGAGTATGCAGTCTGATTCAGTGATTTGGCTAGGCGTGCACCTGCCTTGGTTGCTACTATCCGTGAGCGGGTTCGTCGATTTATTGAGGGGTTCAACCCTAGTATCAGATTCAGCATGGCCCGAGAGTTGGAGATAAATATTACATACCAGCAGGTAGTGGGGATTACTAGGAGGTTGAAGGGTATGTTGACTCGGGAGAGGGAGGGGAGAAAGGCCAAGAGGTCTTGAGAGTCTGGCACTTATAGCGGTACTCGTGCCCCGGCTGCAGTGTGTCAAGGCAGGGGTTATATGGGTCACCCTGTTCATTCAGCACTTCCAGCCGCCAGCGGTGCTCCGGCTACTCCTAGGCCCCAGGATCCCTATTATGCACCGCCAGTGTCTAGTGTACCTCCTACACGGGGTGCTTTCAGTGGTTAGTCCAACCGATCAGGCCCAAGCTAGTCGGAGCAGCCACATCCTTTGAGAGCTTGTTTTGAGTGTGGTGACACTCGTCATGTGGTGAGGGATTTCCCCAGA